>CM053789.1:685768797-686013797 GCA_028749045.1 Cupressus sempervirens | reverse complement strand
TAATAATAAGTTCTATTTTATAATATACATATTTATTAACTAAAATCAATGATTGTTAGTTAATAGATATAGATATAAATATACATATTAAACGTTATTTAATAGGAGATAATCGATGTTAGTACTATTTCAAAGTAAGGTTTATAATTACTATTAAAGCAAATCTTATTAATATGTTTTGTAGGGTTAACTATTTGTTAACATTTCTAAGTGTAGTTGACCATTAATTGGTTTCATATGACCTATTCATTAATCTAATTAAATTAGATTTAATTACGATTGGTTAATGGTTGAAGAAGAATAATTAATTGAATTATTAGTCAACGTTCATAAGTGGTATATTTAAAGTTATGATAAATCTGTTATAGTCGATTTATTAATAAGATTTTTAATATAAATCATCATTATCATTAACAAGTTTTAAGTTAGATATTATTGGATTTGGACTATAGTTGATTTTTTTTAATCAACTGATATTTATTAAGTTGTTAATATAGTTGCGATATTAATAATTAAATTATGAGATAGAATCTTAATGATTATCAATAATACGGGTTTGTTAGGAAATGTTAGTATTCATTCATAAGAATGACGAATGTGGTTATTATAGATTTATTAATAAAATTTCCAATATAATTTATTATTAAAACATGTCATTATTGAACTATTAATATGAATAATAGATAATTGGATCATAGTTGACTTTTAACTTATAAAACTATTGTTAGTTTTTAGTCAACTGATATTCAGTGGGTCGTTGATATGGATATGTAATTATTAATTAAATTAATTAATTAGAGTTGATTAAATTTAATTAATAATTAAGTTATGTAATAGAGTTTTAATTGATATGCATCGATTCTTTTAGTGAAGTTGTTAAGTATTTACATCGAAGTTGATAAGTCTTATTTTAATGACTTGAATAATGACTTTAGATATTATAATGCTTGTCAATGATGATTTAGTTATTATAATGATTAATATTAAAAGGCTTAAATTTTAGTAATATTTAATTAAGTTTTAATTAAGTATTATTAGAATGATAAAAGTCATGGATTGTGTACCTATGTTAATTGATTGATTTAATTGATTATTTTAATAAAGTTATAATCTTCTTATTCAAAGACTAGTAACCGGCTTTCTTATAATTTAAACAAATAATGATCCTTTGATTATGTTGAAAAGTTGATTTAATGATAAGGAAGAGTTATTCAATTAGTAACATTGATCTTAGCAAAATAAAGCGAATGATTTTATTAAGTGTCAAATGATTTAATGAGTAAATATTTATCATTCAGTTATTCTTAGAATGTAATTGATGACATTGATTCAAATCGATGAAGATTATTGTTAATAAATGATTGCCTTGGAGAGTGTTTTAAGGACTTTGTAAATTAATTATTCAAAAGTTGATAGGTAATATTCTAAAGACTTGAAATAATGGAAGGATAATGTTATCAAGGGAATAATGGGTTGACTTGTAGGTCAAATCATAAATCTTATATACTTGAAGTATACTCGCAAACAGAAACTAGAACTTTCACACTTTATTCAAGTATGTAATTTTAGTAAACCAAAACATATGTTTGCATTGTGTTTTCTATATGCTATTGTTTTGGGTTTTGGGTTGACTAGGGTTGACTAGTTATAGGACATCTACTGGAGGCTCAAGGGTTATGATTGTGATGTCATGATGATGTCTTGAATTCGATCTTTATAAACCCAACCATGGTAATGTGATGGCATGCTCTATGAAATGTTTGTATTTACTGATTATTATTGCTCATCAGTCTTCTTGAGTGAAGCTGAGCTATATATATTTGAGACACTTGACTTAACCATTTTTGAGTCATCAATCAGTTATCCTTGGATTACTTTCCGGTCGCCATGATGGGACTAAAATGTTGATTTATTTCTTGATGATGTCATGTTGTGACATGTTTTGACTCAACCATTTTGGAGTCTTCGATCAGTATGATTTTGAGATATATTTTGGTTATTGAGAACCAATGGATAGTTTTGATTATCAGTGACACCTTTAGTTGCTAATAGAGAACTATTGTGGTCATGATTATCTATGGATGCTTTTCATTTGCTCATGGAGATTTGATGCTCTTTTTATGGATTATCTTTTGGTATTTATTTCCAGTCGCTTGTATAGGACTATGGTGATTTTAAGATTTATGATTCCATGAGCCTAGGGTAGGTTATCTACTTGTAGTGTCAAGAAGTTGATTGCAATGGGGGTCGGGGCCCTAAGTGGTTGCCAGGGCAACTCATTGTAAGTTGTTTTAATAAGTGAAAACATTTACACTATATGGGGATTAAATGAACCTAAAAAGATAATTATTTTATTCTCACCCATGCCTCGAGTGCTAGTACAGACTAGGATGGGAGTAGAGAGAACACTTGGTTGTGACCTTGCATTCTGTAGTATGCCTTGTTAGTACGAGAGGATACTAGTGGCCGCATAAGGATCATTAGGGACCCTGGAGTCCTAAGCTAATTGCCAGGGTAACTTCTACATGATTTATGCGATGACACTTGCCCACTTATAGAGTAGGTTTCCTACATGTCTTTGTGTGCCTCTGGGATTAGATGTCGGATTTGTGTTGGAACCCTTCAGTTAGTATACCTTTAGGATTCCTTTACTTAGAGAGTATTTATACTTTGTGATTTGATAACCTATTTGGGACTTGAGATCATCTCCTTAGTGTGGTGGGAGTGGACCATTTAGGTTCCACGCAGTTGGGTGGTAGTGCTTTTTCACTCTTGCATTTGAGATCCATCTGAGACACCGTGGCTGATGCATTCTTTGTTGGCATCTATCTTCATGGATTATGATGGTGGACATGTATCCTTACATTGATGACTTGCATATGTTAGATGATGTTATCTTATGCTTTACCTTGCATGTTAGATTTCTCTCTGCATATGATGTAGTATGATTTAGGAGTGACATTCCTACTATGATAATACCAATGTTCTCTTCAGTGGCTTGGGATGTTACGCACAGAGGGATGGCTAGGATCCATGATGGTCTAATGATGCTATTTACGGTTGGGAGGAACCATGCACTTAGTTAATTATGTTTGATGATTTATGGTTATGATGTCGTATCATGTATGATATGTGGATTCATTTATGTTATTGCATCATGGATTAGAGTTAGTATGATGATGTAGTTTATTTATACGGATGTATATTCTCTTAAGCCATTCATACCCTGTGACATGTACAGTGGATGATTGAGCAATCTAAAATGTAATTACTAAAAGGACACTTGTATATTATTTAAATATGTTGGGTGTATCATTATTATTTCACGAGGATTTGATGTTAGATGAATAGATAAATTAGATGTGATTCAACGTTAAGGGATCCATGAAGTATGTAACCTATTATATATGTCATGTTTACTTTCATTTGAATTGTTGGTATTGCTTCCGCTATCATGTGAATGATGTAGATGGTTTTACTTTCATGATTTTTAAAAAACAAATGCTACCAAACTTAGTGAAACTTTAGGTTAATTCTTTGGATCCTTTACGAGGCATTACATGATATGTCTCTTGTCAAAATTTTGATACTCTATTCTTGACCAACTAAATTTTGCAATTTTTTTATGGTCTTTGTAAGTCTTTACACCCTTCTGTACTTCACTATAATTCACCCATACACTTCTCTCCTCTATGCATATAATGGGGTTTCATCCTCCTTTTAAAGGCTTCAAGGACTAAGGGTTAGGTATGAATCTATAATCAATAATCACTCTTCATTTCACACTCAATTCTTGCACTTTTCCTATTGGTTGCATGCCTTTTCCATTTTTCTTATTGGATGCATGTTGATTACATAGGTAATGCAAAAGATTCTATCTTATCTTCAAGATTCTTCAAGATTCATCCTGAGTCAGCTCAAAAATTGGTTTACATTTGAGTTTTTGAAGGCACAAACTCATATGTTGATTCTATGTTACTCGGCACTTACTACTTTCTGATGCTCAACACATATAGGAATTCAGTCTCACTCGGCTCACATTTTAATTCTATTTCACCTAGCATCTATACTTTGCTCAACACTTATAGTGACTCAACATCACTTATCACTTGGCACTTGAACTTCACTCGGCACCTAAAGTTCACTTGACATCTATTGAAACTTTGGCTCAACACACACTATAGCTCAAAATTTGTATGATACTTGGAATCATCTTGAAAATTTGGTTAAGTGTGTTGAAACTCAAATGTCAAAACCAATCTGAGACCAAAATCCTCCCCCTTTGACATGAGTGGCCAAAGCACTTAACTAAAAATTATGAATCTGATCTCTATGAGTATACTTCACATTCTATTCAACATATGTACAAAACTTCAAAAACTTGTTCAAAAATTTTGTATACCTCAAAAGTTTGGAACTCCCCCTGAGCTGATGTGTCAATTATGTAACCAAAACTCCAATATTATAACCAAAGACTCTTATGTTGAATTTGTCTCATGCTGATGTGTGTAATACTATTTTTCTTCTCATTCTTTTGTCTCTATTTCTATGTACCTTATTTCTACTTTGTTTGTACTCTCCCTTTGTTTTTGCTACCCCTTTCACATCTTCTTTAAGTTTTTACATCCTTTTGGCTATATCTCCTTATTACTTCCTCAAAATTTGAATATCTCTTGCTTTGGATATTCTTTATTACTTCCTTCAAAGAATGGATTATCTCCCCCATTCTTATTATAATCTCCCCCATGCAATAATGAATATCTCCCCTTTTTTGACACTTATGTCATAGGGTCCTCAGAATGAATAGAATATTTAGCCAAAAAAAAATTATTTACCTTCATTATCATCTTCAGAGAAGCATCCCAATTGTCTAAGGAAAATTTGAGAAATTTTTGTTGGATGGTTGTCTTTGCTACAAGATGCACTAGGCCTTCTAAGGTAGAAAGATTAGGATTTTTATTTAAAACATTTTCTACATAGGTCATTTCCTTATGTAATACTTCCAAATGTGGGGTAATGGTAGATTGAATTTTTATTAATTTGGCCTTGACATTGGCCTCTTCTGCTGTTAATAAAACTAACTCCTTCTGAGTGTGAAGCATTGTTGCAAAATGCTTCTCTCTTTGAGATGGATCTTTATGCAGATGTGTGCTAGAAATCTTAAGATTTTGTTCCAGGATTAGTATCCTTTGGCTAGTTTCTTGTGTGAAATATGATGAGTCACACAATTTGGAGTATAAGGAGAATATATTCTCAAGTACTGATTTCACTTTTTCAACTTTCTTAGCCAATTCCACTTGTGAAAGTGCTATCTGACTAGATATCTTCTCATAGACTTTCATTTGAAATTTCTTTTCTAACCATTCTAATAACTTAACCTTTGTATCTAGGTCTTCATTTTGTACCTGGTCCACTATGTTGGATAATTGCTCCATGATGGGTTTTTTTTGATTAGGTACAGAGAAGCTGAATGCATCAAGCAATATGTCTTTGATTTCCACCAATGCTTGCTTTTATCTATAGTCATTTCTAATTATCTCCTGCTTCTTCTTTCTCTCAAGTGCCTCTTCCACTTCATTTATTTGTGCTAGGTTCATTATTTTGTAGTCATAATTAAGTATGACTATTTCCTCATCAAGTGCAGGGTCTCCATAGTGAAGTACCCTTGCAACTTTGGTGGAGCTCGAACCTAGTGCTAATATTTGCAATGGTACTGCATTAGTGCTTGGCTATTTGGTAGGAGTCCCCACAGTAGGTAAGTTTACTAGTGTCTATATTGCCTCTTGCTCTCTTTCCTTTGGGGTTTTCTCCTCTTCCTTCTCTTCTTCTCTTCTACCTTAATCAATGATAATGATTTGAGGAGGTGCACCTTGGTTTGTGCTATAGGAACATCTTGTCCTATTTGTTCCTTTATTAGCTCCTTGAAAATTGTTGTTGCTATGACTGTATGATCAACCTTAGTAGTTGTATCCTATGTTTCTTGCTCTTTTGGTTGATTTTCTATAGCTGTGGGAGGTTGTGAAGGTGGTTCTTGTGTGTTCACCTTCTCCTAGTGATCTCTGCTATAGCCTTTTGCAATTCTTCCTCACTCACCGAAACAAGATTTGTGCATAGCTATGATTGCAATGTGGTTTGGTGAAGGATATTTTTGAGATCCTCTGTAGTTAATGGATTGATGTTTTGACCTCAAGTGTCAAGAACATCCTTTACAACTAATTTTTTTATAGGTGTTGTATGTGGAGGACTTGGCGGTGGAAATTAGGTGTCTTACACACTCTGTTTTGGCTACTACTCTTCATCTGTTGCCTCTTCACCTTGTGTCCTTTCCACTATTGCCTCTTTTTTCTCTTTCTATCCTTCCTCCTCTTTTTCATTCTCTTCTTCCTCCTCATCATTTCTTCCATCAAAGGGATCTTCCTACCCTTCCTTGATAGTAGTCAATCCATAAATCAATTTTGACATTTGTGTGGACTTTTGCACAACATCTTCAATTTGATTTTGCAAAATTTTAAAGGCTTTGTATTTAGGTGCAAATTTTCTCCCATGTTTCTTGTTAGCCTTAGTTATTTGACCTTTAGTTAGGTCAAGAATTACATTAGCCAATCTTGACTCCCTTATTTCCTTTTCCATTTTAAGGTAGTAATGCTATTTATTCTCTACAATGGACCTTAGCTCCTTAGGCATAGAATTGTCAAGTTCAAGTGGGGTAGTCTTGAACTTAACCATCATAGTGTAGATGGACTCTTACACTATGTTTTTTTCTTCTCTTGACAATTTATTAAAATCAATGGTCTTTAAACTTGTTAAATCTACATTATCTCTAATGTTATTACAAATATTTTCAAATTTAGACTTGGTAGAATGCCTTACCAATCTAAATTGATCATTATTAGACTCTGTCTTTTCTTCGTTTGACTCTAGGGGTGAAACATATTCTCTTCTCTTCTTTTGTTCTGTAGGCCCTCCTTACTCTATGGCCTTTTTCTTCCCCTATTCCTTTTCCACTTAAGTTGTTACCCTAGTATCTACCCTTGTAGTTGGCTTGGTTGGGCTTGGCTTTGTTGTTTTCTTCTTCCCCTTTGGCCATGTAACTCGCTATTTCTGTGCCTTTCTTTTTTTTGGCTCCACCTTGGGTGCTTCTTTCTTGGAACCTTCCTCTTCTTATGCATCCTACCCCATGCCTTGGGTCAAAGAAAGTGTTTCATATCCCTGTTCTTCCTCATCATCTTCAACTTCTTCTTCTTCTACAGTGCCCTCACCAAATTTGGCCTTTAACTTCTTTACAAGTTTATCTTTCTTTTTTAGTGTGGACGTAGTCTTTAACTCCATATCCACCTTTGATTTGATCACGTTAGAGCTTCCAGAATGTGGTGTACTCTTGTCCATTTCCTTAGTTAGTAGTGTAGTTATAGCCGTTGATGCCTCATCTATATTTATTTCATAGGCAAGAGGTCTTAGCCATCTAACTCTTGGCATGGCAACTTGTATATAATTATAGTCAACATCTACAAGAAAAAATACATAATTTACATGCTTCCCAACCAATTAAACTAGTATTCTTAGCCTTTGGTTCATGGTCTTCTTGAACTCTTCAAAATAGCTAGTTATTAGGGTCTCAAAATTAGCTCCCATCTATTCAATATATTCATTAGCTTGAGCTATGATAGACCTATTTTCTTTCCATACAACTTTTCCAAAAGAAGGAAATTCATTCTGCACATAGAAGAATATACAAATCAAAATAGCACCAAACTTGCATTATGCTCCCTTAGTTCTCCTTATTGATACTAAATTCTCATTAATTTGTTACAATTGTAGTTCTGCAAGATCATAAGTATGATCCTTTTTCACCAATTTTTAACCCACATCCACTGCAATGCAAGGCACACTGTTAAGTCAGCTAGATTGGTAGAACATATGTGCAATGACTCTAATAGCAAAGTCAACAAGAGGGTCTTGAATGGTGTCAATTGCCATTCCTCTCTTGTTCCATTTGGTACCAATGTTCTTCTCAATTGCTTCCTTAGAATCACTCCTAAGGGTCTTTGGTAGATCTAGGGTTGTGTACCTTGTCACTCTATGTACAACTCTTTTTGTAAGTTTCACTAGACCATCCTCCAACCATAAACTTCCATCATGTATCTTACTAAGCACTAGCCTGATCCATTCAGTCTTGAAAGATATAGGGAATTCTAGAGCACACGTCAAACCCTTCTTCTCAACAGTCAGGTACTCTTCCTTCAAAACTCTATTTTCACACAATTTCTCATAAGCTTCCCTCATTTCCATGTCTCCTATGGCTCCAATTTTGCAATTGTAACATCTCCTAATGTCTTGAATCATAGCTACCTTAGAGGGTATTACAGATAGGGTTCCGATTGGGTCATTTTTATATGCCAGTTCAATGATTGGCCAAAAATTAGGTTGTTTTACTTCATTGGATACTAGTTGAACTTCATATGGTTCTTTCTCCTATGTTTTCCTAGAACTAGAAGCCATTTGTGCAATCTAAGGTTTGAACACAAAGATAATATGGAACTACATAACTTGGCATAAATGCAAATACCTTGAATGTGATAAAACTATGCTAAATCACAGTCAAAATCTACTTAAACACTAGATTCTCTGCTTTGAATTCATTTTGCACTCTTTTTAGTCTTTTCTCTTCATTTGTGATGAAGAAAAATGATTGAAAACACAATAATATACCCTATTTTCATAGCAATTAATGCTTAGTGCATTTACAACTATCCACTCGACTTCTTAAGGATTTCTACATTACTCGACTTCTATTGGCTTTTCATCACTCGACATCCACAAGAGTATTCTTCACTCAGCTTCAACTAAATTTTCCACTTCACTTGGCTTCCACTACCAACTCAACTGCTACTAATCATTTAGATTCCAGTGTTTTTGACAGTCAACTTGGCGTGCACTAGGATTTTACTCAACATCTAAGGGTAACTCGGCAACACTTGTGAAATCTTGAAATTTTTCATCTTTATTCATGCTAATCTCTTCTTTTTAGTACTTGCTTATTTAGAAACTAATGTATGATAAAGCTTTGTAAATCAGTCCCACGTGCCTTCTCTTTGCTTAGTTTGATGAAGTATGACCACTTGACCTCTTAGATGAAGTGATCCCTTCATTTGATGCACTACTCCCATCTTTCTTCTTCCATGTCTTATTCATTTCTCCTCTAATGTGTTTAACATCTACCTTCTCTTTACCTTTTTCGTTCTTTCAGTTGGATGCCTTTGACCTTGTTGGGCAATTCCTGCTAATATGACCAGTCTTCAAGCAATTGAAGCATGCGGTTTGACTCAACCATCTGCTATAGTTTTGACTAAAATGTGTCCTTCTGCAATTTTTAGGAATGTGTCCATATTCCTGATAGCAATGATAGCTATACCTAGTGTTATAGTCCCAACTATTATGATGTCCATGGTTATTTCCCCTTGCTGGCTGATTAGGTGTCCACATAGGCTTTGATCTACACCCAAAAGCTCTATGTCCATACATTTTGCAATTGTAGCAGTGACCTTCAAATCTTGGTGTTCTAATAGTCCTAGTCCTCTAGTTATGTGCTTGATGTCCTTTATTGTCGCACTTATGACAGTGACTCACATTCTTAAGTTTGTGATGCTAATGTGCATTCTTGCACCTACACACATTAGAGGTATATCCCTTTTTACCATATAAATGACAAGTAGGTTTAGTGTTCTTACCTTTGTTACTCCTTTCTTCTGCAGTCTTGGATGATTCTCTTTTTTCAGTGCTGGTGTATCCTAGTCTTGAAGTATCATTACTAGCCCTTGGCAATTTTAGTAGCTACTCAAAGTATTTGATGGCCTCATTAGGTTTTTTGAAGCTTTCTAAAATCTCCTCCTCTCTTTTCAGATCATTTTATAGTTGTTCATTTTGCATCTTCAGTGTACAGATCTCAATATCCTTGACATTTAGTTCATGATGTGCAATCATGATCTGGCTTAGGGTGTCTAACTGCATGTTTGAAATTCTTGCAAGTTCAATTGACTTCTCTTCTAGTCTGTTAGCAAGATTTCTCTTGTCTTCTTCTAGCATAGCCTTATCTTCAATGGATTTTTTCTTCTATTTAGTCACCTCACAAAGCATCATGGCGTGTGATTCTTGTTCAAGCTTGAGCGTTCTAATTTCTTCTACTTGAGCTCTATTCTTCTCCATTAGGTCTACTATTGCTACATCAAACTCTTTGGAATTTTCATTTGCAAACAATTTTGACTTGTCAATCTCCTTGTATTGTGTATCACTCTCAGCTATGGGAATCTCTCTTCTTCTCTTTAAGGATTTTCTCAGTTCCTCTCTTGCTTCTTCCAAAGTGTGTAGAGCAAGTTGTATATCAATTGCCTAATTCTCTATGATCTTCCCAAGTTTGTAGACTTCCATTTCTAGATCTTTTCTCTAAGATGTAAGGCTCCTCCTTTGTGAGAACTCGGCTCTGATACCAATTGTTGAAATTTACAAGTGGGAAGATTTAATTCTGAGGAGAGGCAGGGGGGTTGAATCAGAAGTAACTATCTTTAACCTCTTTAAAACCTTTTAACTAATATCATTCACATGCATCTAATTCATCTAGTAAATATGAAAGTAAAGACATGCATGAAAATAGATAACACAAGAATTTGGTCTGCCCTATTAAAGGCCTGTCCTATTAAAGACTTTACACCTTGTTTAAATCAACTTGGTTAAAGGATTTACAAACATGCACTTGGAATGTTACCCTGTTAAAGGATTTAGCACCTTTTCCTAGAAAATAGGACAAGTATTTGAGTTAGTTCCCCTTTCTAAATTCATTAAGTGACGTGAATTCATGATTTTGACCTTGGAGTTTGTTTTGGTATTCTCTACTTTATGATGGGTTTTCATATTTGGTTTTGTGGGTCTGTGATGATTTTCTGTTATAATTAAATCAAATTAAAAGATAATTTAATGATTTAATTTATGAAAAATTTATAAAGAAAATTCAATATTTAATGATATTTAATTAATTGAGAAATTAATTAAATAAAAGAATTAAATAATTTTTTTTATTAAAGTTATAATTTAGGCATAATTGTAATTATTTAATTTTATAATTATTATTTAGGAGTTTTATTTTTAATAATAAACTCTAAGTAATATTATTAGTTCAATTAATAAATATATTATTAAAACATCTCATAGTTAACTAGAGAGAGAAAACATAAATTTAATATAGTTTATTTTAATTAAATTGCATAAAGCTTATGCATGGAATTAAAGTATAATAAATTAATTAAAGAGAAAGAAAATTAATTTAATAAAGATTTTTTTTTTAATTAACAAAAAGTGTGCATGAATATTTAAAATATAATAAAATAATAAAAGATAAAGATCAACGAGTCTTCTCACATGATTGCACATTTGAAGCCCTAAATTTAGGGAATAACTCTTTACTAGAGATCTAGAGCTCATTGTGCAATATGACAGGTTTGGAGGAGCCAATTTCTAAGAGGAGGGTTTTTTGAAAGGAAGGAAATTATTTGTGGGTTCTATGCACTCGTTGTTTTAACATCAGATCTAGGTAGGATCTTGTGGGTTCTATGTAGTAGATTAGTTCTTAAATATATATGTCTTCTCTGTTTCTAATCAAAATTATTTTAGATTATATTCAGGTCAAAACCCTTGTGTATGAATTTGATTGTTCTTCATTTTCAAAAGCATCTGTGAACGAATTTAATATCTAAAATGCTCGTTTGATTAATTGGATAATTTGTAGTTTGAATCAATTAAGAAATCTATGTTTTTGGGATAAGGTTTGGGAAAGTTTCTATTTTAGCAGGTTTCCATTTTGGGAAAGTTTTCATTTTAGCAGGTTTCTATTTCGGTAAAGTTTATATTCTTAGTAGGTTTCCATGTCAGGAAAGTTTTCTTTTAAGCAAGTTTCCATTTCAAGAAAGTTTCCATTTTTAGCAAGTTTCTATTTTGGGAAAGTTTCCATTTTTAGTAGGTTTCCATTTTGAAAAAAATTTCAGTTTTAGCAGTTCCCATTTTGGGAATTTTCCCATTTTTAGCAGGTTTCATTTTTGGGAAAATTTTCCCAAAGTTTAATAAATTTAAAATTATTATGGTTATAACTGATAATAATTATTAATAATTTTAATAAGTATTGTTAAAATTTTAAATTTAATTATTTGAAAATTTGATTTATGACCTTTTTATTTAAATATAATTCTAAAGTAAATTGAAAATCAAATAAATAAATTCGGAAAATTAATGTTTTCTTGTATAAACTTTGATGTGTTTATATGGTTTAGATATATGAAAATGATTTACAATACTAGGGAAATTTTATTATTCAAAAATCCTAGTAATTATAATACTTTGAGAAAACAAAAATGTAAACCCTGATTGAGATTGAAAACTCTATAAATAGTAATACTTGGAAAAGAAAAATAAAACCCTAATTGAGATCAAAAACATTATGAACAGTAATATTTGAAAATGAAAATGAAAGCTTGAAACCATAGTGAAAATTAGACCTTTTTGTTTTCAAAACCTAATGCATTATGAAAGTTACATTGTGTGTACTATATGAGACATGTGATTTACTGGTGTTGGGTTTTAGGGTTGAGTTAGCTTTGACCAGTCAAGAAGTTTACTAGAGGTTTGGGGGTTTGTTTAGTGATGTCATGATGATTTTTATATACGATCTTTTATACCCAACCTTGATGATGTGTAACATGTTTCTATGATGATTATTTATTTCCATTATTCTTGTGTGAAATTGAGGTAGATGATGTGTCTTTCCTGATATATCCTTTGAGTCTTTGATCAGTTATATTTGGATTGCTTCTCCATTGCTTGTATAGGACTAAGGTGATTATGCGATTTATTCTTGGTGATCTCATGTTATGACATGGATTTGGTTTATGTGTACTTGACATTGGATCAGTCCTATTACAATGATCATATTGGTCGAATCTATGATTATGATATGTAATATTTTAGTACTTTCTAGTTGCTTGCTTAAGAACTGATGTGTGGCTTATGATCATGTGAGCTCTTTTGCTTTTGCTAAGTTTAGGGCAGGCTTTCTATATGTCATGTTGGGAAGTGGCTTGCAATGGATGTCGAATCCCTAAAGAGGCTAACAAGTAACCCATTTTAGGTTATTTTAATAAGTGATAGCATTTCATTAAATGGGTTTAAAATGAATTAATAAGATATTGGTACCATAAAAAGTCACTAGGGGGGTGAAGTATTAAAAGACTACTGTGGTAACCTTAGAGTTGACTTGTTAGTATGCCTTGTCTATACGAAAGGATATTTATTCTGCATAGAGGCATTAGGGGGGTTTGGAGTATTAAAAGACTACTATGGTAACCTTAGAGCTGGCCCATGTGATCACACTTTCCCACATGCATAGTAGATTTCCTATGTGTCCTTATTGCCTATGGGATAAGTTGATACTTGTGTCTTGTACCCTTTATGATAGTTTCCTTCGAGGATTTTGTTGACCTCAATGTTGGATTTGACTTGTGAGTTTTTTATCCTATTTGGGACTTGAGACTATCTCCTCAGTGCAGTGGGAGTGGACCTTTTTGGATTTCATGAAGTTAGGTGGTAGTTCTTTTTTTTAATACCATTGAGATTTAACTCTTGGATGTCATTGCTAGATGTGTTTTTGCAGATGTTCCTTTCTATCTGATCTTGTATTTCTATGATGGATGCTTATACTCTAAGTGTATTGTATTTGATTTCATAGATCTTACAAGATGATGTAATAGATTTCATGATGTATATTATTTCAACCTCTCATACCTTGTGACTTGTATAATGGATGATTGTGCATTCTATTTATTTCCTAGTGGTTGTGATTGTATATTATTTAAATGGAATTTCTACTTGTAGTTATTCTTTAATATGGGTGTGTTATATATTAGTTTTAGAATTAATTAAACTTAAACTTGATTCAATGTCATGGGGCCCTAAGAGATGTAAATTTTTTATGATGGTTGTTATGTATGTGAGTTAATGCTTCCACTATTATTTTATCTCTTGTTATTATTGCTTCTGCTATATTATATCTATTATTGTTAAGTTATTATCTTTAACTTAAAAAAAAAAGTATTTGACAAACTTAGTGAAACTTTAGGTTAATTTTTTTTGGGTTCCCTAGTGGGGCGTTACATATAGGGAACATATTTGAAAAAAATAAGAGTACTTAAGAATGGGATTCATTTCACTGATTATCAACCTAACAATAAGGTATATTAGTATAGTAACTATGTTATTGCCATTGATCCAACTCTTCATCTAGTCAAAGGACTTGGAATACTTAAGTAAAGGCTTGATATTGATGATCATGGGAAAATATTAAACGTTATCTAGCAATGAGCTGACCCACTTGATATGAGATAGAAGCAACTCATAATTTAAAACAACTTGAACATTTTGAAATTTGGTTGAATTAATTATATATTACTTTTACTCTTTCATTTAACTTGTGAAGTTTAAATTGTTATTTATAACTAATTATATAAATTAGGAACTTGTATGCAACTAAATAGGACATGTTCCTTTGAATGGGAAGAAATTCGAACACTTGTCTTAAGGGGACCAAATTAGGACTTGTTTCTTAAGGGCATAAAATTAGAACTTGTAACTAATTATATATTACTTTTACTATTTCATTTAACTTGTCAAGTTTAAATTGTGATTTGTAACTAATTATAGAAATTAGGGACTTGTATGCAAGGTATGTACAGGATCATGGCGTGCCAAAAAGAGGCGATGTGAAAAAAATAGAGTTTGAAAATGTCTAAAAGCATTTCAAAATCTACTCTGACTTTTCTTCACCTATCCAGGTATCAAACTTGGAAAGTAAGGTCTGACCCTTATCGTATATCCAATTTGATATCGGATACCCAATATTATATTAGATATATAGTATATCGGATACCCAATAATGAAAACATAAAAATATATAGTATGAAATATATATAAAGTAATATGAAATAATAAATATATATGATATTATTTATGAAGATTAATATTTATATATTTCAAAAATCATTAACAAATATTAATATGAGTATAATATAATATAATAGTATAAATTACTAATATAATATAATAGAAGATAAGATAATAGTATAAATTACAACCCACGGGGAGTTTCAAAAAAGACAACCCATTGGTTGACATGAGATTGATGTGTCAAATATAGGGACATATTATAATCATTTATATGGGTCGAAAGGGGCCATACAATGACCTATGACCCCTTTCGGCACATTCCATGATGACATATCTCTCTAGGGGTCCTAAGACCCCTAGAGACATATTACAATCGTTTATATGGGTCGAAAGGGGCCATAGGATGACCTATGACCCCTTTCAACATATTTTATTACAAAATATGTCTCTAGGGGTCATAGGACCCCTAGGGTCATATTATAATTGTTTATATGGGTCAAAAGGAGCCATAGGATGACCTATGACCCCTTTTGACACATTATGTGATGACATATGTCTCTAGGGGTCCTAGAAACCCTAGGGACATATTAAAATCATTTATATGGGTCGAAAGGGGCCATAGGATAACCTATGACCCCTTTCGACACATTCTATTACAACATATATCTCTACAGGCCCTAGGACCCCTAGGGACATATTAGAATTGTTTATATGGGTTGAAAGGGGCCATACAATAGGATGACCTATGACCTCTTTTGGCACATTCTATTACAATATATGTCTTTAGTGGCCCTAGGACCCCTAGGGACATATTAGAATCATTTATATGGGTCAAAAGGGGGCATAGGTCGACACATTCCATGATGACATATGTCTCTAGGGGTCCTAGGACCCCTAGGGACATATTACGATCATTTATATGGGTCGAAAGGGGCCATAAGATGACCTATGACCTCTTTCGACACATTCCATGAAGACATTTGTCACTAGCGGTCCTAGGACCCCTATGGACATATTACAATCATTTATATGGGTCAAAAGTGAACATAGGATGACCTATGACCCCTTTCAACACATTCCATGATGACATATGTCGCTAGGGGTCCTAGGACCCCTACAGACATATTACAACTATTTATATGGGTAGAAAGGGGCCATAGAATGACCTATGACCCCTGTCGCTAGGGGTCCTAGGACCCTTAGGGACATATTACAACCATTTATGTGGGTCGATAGGGGCCATAGGATGACTTATGACCCCTTTCAACACATTCCATGATGACATATGTCTCTAGGGTCCTAGGACCCCTAGAGACAAATTATAATTGTTTATACTAGTTGAAAGGGGTCATAGGATGACCTATGACCCCTTTCGACACATTCCATGATGATATATGTCTCTAGGGGTCCTAAGACCCTGAGAGACATATTAGAATCATTTATATGGGTCGAAAGGAGCCATACGATGACCTATGACCCGTTTCGACACATTCCATGATGACATATGTGTTTAGAGGTCCTAGGACCCCTAGGGACATATTAGAATCATTTATATGGGTTAAAAGGGACCATAGGATGACTTATGATGCCTTTCAACACATTTTATTACAACATATATCTCTAGGGGCCCTAGGACCCCTAGGGACATATTAAAATCATTTATATGGGTTGAAAGGGGCCATAGGATGACCTATGACCCCTTTCGACGCATTTTATTATAACATATGTCCCTAGGGGCCTAGGACCCCTAAGGGACATATTAGAATCATTTATATGGGTCAAAAGGGGCCATAAGATGACCTATGACCCCTTTTGACACATTTCATGATGACATATGTCTGTAGGGGTCCTAGGACCCCTAGGGACATATTATAATCATTTATATGGGTCAAAAGGGGCCATAGGATGACCTATGACCCCTTTTGACACATTTTATTACAACATATCTCTCTAGGGTCCCTAGGACCCCTAAGGACATATTAGAATCATTTATATAGATTAAAGGGGGCCATAGAATGACTTATGACCCCTTTCGACACATTTCATGATGACATATATCTCTAGGGGCCCTAGGATCCCTAGGGACATATTACAATCTTTTATATTGGTTGAAAGGGGCCATAGGATGACCTATGACCCCTCTCCACGTATTTCATCACAACCTATGTTCCTAGGGGTCCTAGGACCCCTAAGGATGCATTTGGTTGGTTCTATTGCATTGAGAGGGGTCATAGGTCAACCTATGACCCCTCTCAACCCATTTCATGATAATTTATGTCCCTAGGACTCCTAGGACCCTTAGGGATCCATTAGGAATGTGTTGAAAGGGGTCATAGGTTAACCTATGACCCCTTTTGATGCATTTTATGATAATATTATGTTTAATAGTAATACAATATTGTATATTTTAATATAATAATAATATAGTATTAGATTATATAACAATAATAATCATATATGTTACTAGATTATAGATTTAATAATAATAATAACCATATATATTATTATATATAATAATAGTCATATATTATTACTATATATATTTAATAATAATAATATTTATCATATATATTACTATATTATATTTAGTTATAATAATAATAATTATATTTATAACTATATTATATTTAATAATGATAATCATACATATTACTATAATATAATAATAATAATAATCATATATAATAATAATATCAATGTCCACACTTCCCCCAAATACTCTAAAGTTTCCCTCTCAAATTTGCCTCCCTCCAAAATTACAATTGGAATATCTTTGTTCTCAAATTTCTCTCCAAAATTTTAATTGAAAAATCATGAGCCTGATTGGATACTCAATTTCATATCTGATTAGGTTCGGTATTTACCAAGCCTATTTGGTTAACCCAAAAAATGTGTTTGAGAAGCGTTTCACTAACACTCAAACTTCAGGTAGCGATCTAGCAATGTTATTTTCATCAAAATTGAATGAAACGACAAGGGTTTTTTTATAACACTCTTGAGATTCCATCAGTATAATATCTATCAAATTTTGAGTTTGATAGTATTTATTAGTTAATTTTCAATGAAGATAATTGTAAAGTGCTGATTGACATACTGATTTAAAAATAGCTATAACTTTCAAACGGTATAACATTTTTTAAATCCAAAATTTGTGTCACATTCTATGCTTCACCTAGTCTAAGAAAAATAAAATAAAACTAAAATTTGATAAAGTTTTCCATTAGTTAAGGTGGTCAAACACGAGAGTTTTTTTTTGAAAAATTTTTAATAGAAAATTCATATTTAATTATCTATTTGGAATAAAAATACCCAAAAATATGTGTCACATTTGGGCATGAGTCTACTTTTTATATCCATAATTATATTAAAAAAATATTATCATTTGATTTTGATTAAGGTGGTCAGACATACACCTACTTTTTATTTTCGCCCTAAAATTTTCATAGTATTGCATTAAAATCCAAACTTTAGACCAATCAATTATTTTTTTCTCTAGATAAGGCCTAGTATTTTAGAAACTGCATTGAATTTTCTACAGATTATTTTCTTACAACTTTTATAAAGTCTAGAGCCACTTTAAAATTATGTGTCAAGTTGACATAACCCTAATTTGTTGGTTTTTTACTGCCACTTAAGGCCATAGCTTGGTTGACCATGATCCTGCACATACCCTGCAACTAATTAGGGCATGTTTCTTTGAAGGGGAAGAAATTGAACACTTTTCATAATGAGATCAAATTAGGACTTGTGTCTTAAGGGGGTGAAATTAGGGCTTGTAACTAATTGTATATTACTTTTACTCTTTCATTTAACTTGTGAAGTTTAAATTGTGATTTATAACTAATTATAAATATTAGGAACTTGTACGCAACTAATTAGGACATGTTCCTTTCAAGGGGAATAAATTTAAACAGTTTCCTTAAGGGAATCAAATTAGGACTTGTTTTTTAAAGGGATCAAATTAGGACTTGTAACTAATTATATATTACTCGTACTCTTTCATTTAATTTGTGAAGTTTAAATTGAGATTTGTAACTCATTATAGAAATTAGGAACTTATATGCAACTAATTAGGACATGTTCCTTGAGGGGAACAAATTTGAACACTTGTCTTAAGGTGATGAAATTAGGACTTGTCTTAAGGGGATAAAATTAGGACTTGACTTTAATCATATCTAAATATCACTTGCATTATTAAGAATTAGGAATTATGTAACTAATTAGGAATTATGTAAAGTTAATTACCTAACCATAACCCGAACCAATTTCATATGTATACATCAATTTCATAAACCAACATAATGTAACATAATCTAACATGTAAAAGAACATGTAATCTAACATAATCCAACATAATAGAACATTATCCAACATAATCTAACATGTAAAAGAATATAATCTAACATAATTTCCAACATAATAGAACATTATCCAACATAATCTAACATGTGAAAGAAGATAGTCTAACATAATCCAACTTAATCTAACATTTAATCTAACATAATATAACATTATCCAATGTAATCTAACATGTAAAAGAACATAGCTTAACATAATCCAACATGATCTAACATTTAATCTAACATAATTTTCAACATAATAGAACATTATGCAACATAATCTAACATGTAAAAGAATATAGTCTAACATAATCTAACATAATCTAAAATAATCCAACATAATCCAACATAATAGAACATGATCCACCACAATATAACATGTAAATGAAATGTCTAGAAAATGTATATATGTATGTTAATCATCAAACATGTATAATTTGGATGAAAGTCTAGATCAAATAAATATCTTATAAATAACTATAGATCGTCAAGTGCATGACTATCATCATGACGTCTCCTCATAGTGTGGTCTAAAGACTCACTATTAGGATGCTCACTAGGATGTGCTGACTCTCTCTCTCTCTCCCTATGTGTGTGTGTGTGTGTGTGTGTGTGTGTGTATTCAAGAGAAAGTGAAATCAATGTACATAATTTAATATTTAATTAAATTTCTTTTAAATTTACAAATTGCATGAAATTTATATATCAAATTTAAAAGTCACATATATTTTCAAAAAAAAAAAACTCACCTATCCACTACTGACATCATCGAATGAGTCTGGAGGATGTACACAATTTGGCATCAAAGGTGGAGTAAAAAGAGGAATGTCCCCTACAATACATATATACATGTGTACAACAATTCATATTAAAACATGTATTTAATTACAAAGGCACGATATGTATGCCTGCACAAATCATTAGTTGAACAACCAATTGAAATTTTAAAATGAATGTAAAAAAACTATAGATTTATTTGTGTAGATGCTAACATCTAATAACACGTAGATTTCTTAGCATGAATTGTGTCCACCACTATATCCATATTTTTTTGGGTCTCATCTAGCTCCATTTCTACATCTATGCTAGCATGACTGGTGGCTGGCACATGTCCTAATAATGATGAACCAAGTGGATTGAATAGATGAGATGGAATAGAAGTAGAACCATCACGTGTCAAAAAGTCCATCCATCCTATAGTTGACAAGCTGAAGTCAACATCATCAAGGCCTACTTCTTAACTCTGACCATGTCCTACATTGGCTAAAGGGTTTGTACTAGTATGTATATGTCCTCTGTAGAAAAAGAGTGGTTAGGAGGTGATCATGATGTGTACTACCGCCATAACCACTTTCTGATCAATGAGAGGAATGTGACTGAGGGTGTATCCTAATACCACCATGGACACAATCTCAAACATTTGATATGGGTATGCCAAGATGCTTTGATATGAATCTATATGGATATAATAGGTCCTTAGCAAGACTATTCATAGTATCTCATGCCAACATTCTAGTGAGACCCTCTAAGCTAGTTAGTGAAGGGATCCATGCTACACTGTACAAGTCTCTTGAAGATGAAGCACCAAACAATCATTTGGAATACTGACAAGATATCAAATAATAGGAAATCTTGTCACTTAAAATAGATATGATAGAAGTGGAAATCTCTCCAACTCCTTGAATCACGCCCCACAGCTGCATGCTATATAGGCTGCATAAGCTAACAGACCTAATATAGGGGAAATAGTAGGTACCCAATCTTTGACAATCGACCTATGTGTCAGTGATGGATGACTCGACTACCTATCAACTAGTCTACCATGCCCTTATTCTAAATGCAATGGTAAATCAGTGTAGTTCAACACCTTGCCTAAGCAAACCTTAGCATAAAGTTGTCATGCAAAATAGAGTAAAATTTGGTCATTATTTGGAAAATGACCATGAGTAGCAAGGAAGCGTGGGTATATAAGTGTGGCCATCTATGGATCTGTACACTTAAGGGGAGAATATATCTTCACATACTTTAGTGGAAGACAATTAGGGAAACATTTCCTCTTCAGTGTCTCTTCATGCACTAAGCTTTGCACCTATTACAGTGAGAGCCCTGAAGAGACCTCTCATCTCTTACTATCAAGGAAAATCTATATAGTACATGCAAAATATGGAGCAATGCCATGAATCTCATCCCTAATATATGTGAGGCTATGTGAGATGCTCTGACATGTACTACTATACACACTAGAGCATGTGCCACTAGCCAAGGATTCATGAAGGATATGAATCTTTTGTTAGTGCGACCATAGAACATGTTGGGTAGAATAGGCTGCAGATCTCTAGGAATAGCGCACTACTAGGGGGGTAGGTTGCTACTCAGGGGGGATAGTAGGTTGTTGTTGCTCAAGGGGGATACAAAGTTTCTATTTCCTAGAGGGTACAAGAGGCTTCTACTCAGGAGGATAGGAGCCTGCTACTTGGGCGGGTGGGGGGTTAGGAGGCTGTTACTAAAGGGGATATGAGGCTAATGATCTTCCATGTGAATGTCAATGCATGTAGTATGCATGCATGTATATAATGTGTAAACCTAAAATTTAAATTGAAATTTGACATTTTTAATAAACTTCAAATTGATAAAGTATAATGATGTTTAAGAAACTAGAACTTTGTAGACATTAAATTAAACATATAATACATGTAAACATGAAATGAACATAGCATATTGATGAAGGTATGCTCTGATACCACTGACGAAGGTACGCTCTGATACCACTGACGAAGGGCCACACCACCCTTACCAACTCATAACCAAGAATACAACAATATGGAGACCAAGAGAAAAAAAAAATTCTTCACAAGCAATTTTATTATACTTGAAAATCCTTACAACACCCACAAGATGATATCATAGATATGACTTCTTCAAAAAGAAGTTTACAAATTCTTCAACATAAGAGAAATCCCAAATAAGAGTCTTCACACCAAGAGCTTCACCAAAAATTTCTACTTCTCAAACTTCCACTTCTTGAGCTTCACCTTCCCAAGCTTCTACTCCTCAAGCTTCCACTTCTCGAGCTTCACCTTCCCAAGCTTGATGAGAAATGCTCATATGCCTTGCTTAAATAGGCACTTACCACCCCATGCATGACTTATCCACAACCTTCTAGAATTACTCATACACAATATCCACAACCTTCTACAACTTCCATAACCTTCTAGAATTACAACTAAGCGCCACCATGTGGTCCAATTAGAAAATTACATTTTCTTTATGGATCAGAACAAATATTAAATGCAAGATTTAAGAAACTTTCCACAAGCTTCTAAGATGCCACCTACACACCTCGATTAATGTAATGACAACTATTTTTCTTATTTTTCTATTTATGCCACCTATGCACCTCAAAAATAGAAATTTCTCTTTTTCTCCTATTTTTCATTGATTTTTTATTTTTTATTATTTCTCCTCTAATTTTTGTCACTTTCTCTCTCCTCCACAATTTTTTTTTTTTCAAATAAATTTTCTCTTGCAAGATGCTCCTACATCAGACTCCTCTGGTAGATAGAAAAGTGTGTCCCACACTTTGACGCCAAAAAGAAAGGTCTACAACCATCTTCATCTTCACCAAAGGTTTCCACCTCAATAGGGACAAGAAAACCACCATGAAAATCTTCCACACCAGCATCTCAACCATCCAATCAACATGCTCATTCCCAGGAACAAATTGAACATAATGCTTCATCAGAAAACCCTCATCCACATCAATAACTAGTGAATTCATACCCGCAGCAATAAACTCTGCATCAGCAACAAGAAAGTCCACATCAACAGTAATATTTAGATTTCCATCAACAAAAGTCAAACTCTCAACACTAGCAACCTCATTTCTCACAACAAGATGCTCTAGAAGATACAAGTCACCACCAACAACAACTGGATCATCCTCAACTAAGTGCACCACAATCTCCATGTTAAACTCAACCAACTGACCATGAAAACCAACCTCCATCCCAACATCAACAAGGTTAGGAATATCCTTAGCAACAACCTCTATTTTCTCTATAGGTTTTGCATCAGGCTCCACAAACAGATCAGCAAAACCATCCTCTTCCACCTTGACCTTCTTAGCTTGATCAGCCAATCTAGCATCCAACCAAGAAAACCGCTTAGAAAAATTCCTCTCCACTATATCATGGATTTTCACAATCATCTTAGGGTCCAATCCTCTTGGAGCCATCTCCCAAGATCTTCGTAAACCCTCTACAACAAATCCTTCCCATGCTCCTTGTGACAACCTCAAATTGTTTGCAAGTCAGATCGCAACCTGCCACCTCGCACGAACAATTAAGAACCACATCACAAGTCTAGGACAATGGATCTACAATCCACAAACTCTCTGCAATCATGCCTCAACAAGATTAGTCATCCATCTTCACATCCATTGATCAATCTGCATGTCCTCCCAAGGTCCTGGTGCAAACTGCCTCAGTGTCGGTGATCTATTTACACGCTCAAGAACTCCCACTCTAATAAACTTCACCCAACCAAGGTCTTGGTAAAAACTACCTCACACTTCGGCGATCTGCTTGTACACTCAAGAATGCCTGCTCTAATACCACTAATGAAGGTACACTTTGATACCACTGACAAAGGTACGCTCTGATACCACTGACGAAGGGCCACACCACCCTTATCAACTCATAACCAAGAATACAACAATATGGAGACCAAGAGAAATTTTTAAAAAAAATGCTCCACAAGCAATTTTATTATACTTAAATATCCTTACAACACCCACAAGATGATATCATAGATATGACTTCTTCAAAAAGAAGTTTAAAAACTCTTCAACATAAGAGAAATCCCAAATAAGAGTCTTCACACCAAGAGCTTCACCAAAAATTTCTACTTCTCAAACTTCCACTTCTCGAGCTTCACCTTCCCAAGCTTCTACTCCTCAAGCTTCCACTTCTCGAGCTTCACCTTCCCAAGCTTGATGAGAAATGCTCATATGCCTTGCTTAAATAGGCACTTACCACCCCATGCATGACTTATCCACAACCTTCTAGAATTCCTCATACACAATATCCACAACCTTCTACAACTTCCATAACCTTCTAGAATTACAACTAAGCGCCACCATGTGGTCCAATTAGAAAATTACATTTTCTTTATGGATCAGAACAAATATTAAATGCAAGATTTAAGAAACTTTCCACAAGCTTCTAAGATGCCACTTGCACACCTCGATTAATGTAATCACAACTATTTTTCTTATTTTTCTATTTATGCCACCTATGCACCTCAAAAATAGAAATTCCTCCTTTTCTCCTATTTTTCATTAATTTTTTATTTATTTTTTATTTCTCCTCTAATTTTTGTCACTTTCTCTCTCCTCCACAATTTTTTTTTTAAAAATAAATTTTCTCTTGCAAGATGCTCCTACATCAGACTCCTCTGGTAGATAGAAAAGTGTGTCCCACACTTTGATGCCAAAAAGAAAGGTCTACAACCATCTTCATCTTCACCAAAGGTTTCCACCTCAATAGGGACAAGAAAACCACCATGCAAATCTTCCACACCAGCATCTCAACCATCCAATCAACATGCTCATTCCCAGGAACAAATTGAACATAATGCTTCATCAGAAAACCCTCATCCACATCAATAACTAGTGAATTCATACCCGCAGCAATAAACTCTGCATCAGCAACAACAAAGTCCACATCAACAGTAATATGTAGATTTCCATCAACAAAAGTCAAACTCTCAACACTAGCAACCTCATTGCTCACAACAAGATGCTCTGGAAGATACAAGTCACCACCAACAACAACTAGATCATCCTCAACTAAGTGCACCACAATCTCCATGTTAGACTCAACCAACTGACCATGAAAACCGACCTCCATCCCAACATCAACAAGGTTAGGAATATCCTTAGCAACAACCTCTATTTTCTCTATAGGTTTTGCATCAGGCTCCACAAACGGATCAGCAAAACCATCCTCTTCCACCTTGACCTTCTTAGCTTGATCAACCAATCTAGCATCCAACCAAGAAAACAGCTTAAAAAAATTCCTCTCCACTATATCATGGATTTTTGCAATTATCTTAGGTTCCAATCCTCTTGGATCCATCTCCCAAGATCTTCGTAAGCCCTCTGCAACAAATCCTTCCCATGCTCCTTGTGACAACCTCAAATTGTTTGCAAGTCAGATCACAACCTGCCACCTCGCACGAACAATTAAGAACCACATCACAAGTCTAGGACAACGGATCTGCAATCCACAAACTCTCTGCAATCATGCCTCAACAATATTAGTCATCCATCTTCACATCCATCGATCAATCTGCATGCCCTCCCAAGGTCCTGGTGCAAATTGCCTCAGCTTCGGCGATCTATTTACACACTCAGGAACTCCCACTCTAATAAACTTCACCCAACCAAGGTCCTGGTAAAAACTACCTCACACTTCGTCGATCTGCTTGTACACTCAGGAATGCCTGCTCTGATACCACTGATGAAGGTATGCTCTGATACCACTGTGGAAGGTACGCTCTGATACCATTGATGAAGGGACACACCACCCTTACCAACTCATAACCAAGAATACAACAATATGGAGACCAAGAGAAATTTATTAAAAAGATGCTTCACAAGCAATTTTATTATACTTGAAAATCCTTACAACACCCACAAGATGATATCATAGATATGACTTCTTCAAAAAAAAGTTTACAAATTCTTCAACATAAGAGAAATCCCAAATAAGAGTCTTCACACAAGAGCTTCACCAAAAAATTTTACTTCTCAAACTTCCATTTCTCGAGCTTCATCTTCCCAAGCTTCTACTCCTCAAGCTTCCACTTCTCGAGCTTCACCTTCCCAAGCTTGATGAGAAATGCTCATATGCCTTGCGTAAATTGGCACTTACCACCCCATGCATGACTTATCCACAACCTTCTAGAATTCCTCATACACAATATCCACAACCTTCTACAACTTCCATAACCTTCTAGAATTACAACTAAGCGCCACCATGTGGTCCAATTAGAAAATTACATTTTCTTTATGGATCAGAATAAATATTAAATGCAAGATTAGAAACTTTCCACAAGCTTCTAAGATGCCACCTACACACTTTGATTAATGTAATGACAACTATTTTTCTTATTTTTCTATTTATGCCACCTATGTACCTTGAAAATAGAAATTCCTCCTTTTCTCCTATTTTTTGTTGATTTTTTATTTTTTTATTATTTCTCCTCTAATTTTCGTCACTTTCTCTCTCCTCCACAATTTTTTTAGAAAAAATAAATTTTCTCTTGCAAGATGCTCCTGCATCACATATGTACTATACTACATGTGTGAACTTTTAAATTGATTGTACTTGGTGAAATTTAAGAAATAAGAAATTTATTGTACTTGATGACATTTATGAAACTAGAATTTTATAAACATATTAAATTTAATAATACATGTTTAAAGATGAATTGAACAAATGTTATGTACATGTACATAGAATTTTGTAAACATGAAACAAACATAACACATGTACATGTGTATATTGTGTGTATGCAATAATTTCATAAATTTTTTTCAATTAAGTCTAGATAAAGTCTAGATCTCATGGGTGAACTACCTAACACTTAAATATCTAGGTTAAATATATAACTTGATTCACTATATAATTTAATAGGTATATTGTCATGAGCATGGCTAAGGTTACTAGGGAAATAATTAGGACTATGGGTAGAGTTAGAGTTAGCATTAAGTTTAGAGTTAGTTTAAGGGTTAGATTAACACTTATTAATTAGGGCTATAGTTAGGTTTAGAGTTTTAAAACTAGTACTACATATTGTTCTTGAAGTGAACATGCCTCATAGTGCATAAATTAATTTGATTAAGGTTGGAATTCAAGGTTAATATTTTATCATGACTATGGTTTATATTATGGTTCTAGGGTTAACTTTATGGTTACCTAGTTTAGTATTAAGATTGTATTTAGGGGATATTTATTAGGAAAAAGCCTACAACACAATGGTAAATTGTGAGCCTCTCATGTGGGAGGTCTTGGGTTCGAATCTACCTTTTCTTAACATATAATAATAATAGATTTCAACAAATAATAATAATTAATCTAGGCTTTAGCCATTTACTGATAAAAAAAAAATAGATAGTCAGATGTTACATTGTTAGGCTTAGAGTTAGGATTGTGGTTAGGATTTCTAGAACTATATCGTTAGAATCATGGTCAATGTAGGGAAAGTTAATATAATGTTTAGGGATCTTTAGGATTAAATGTTTAGGGTTAGTGTAAATCTAGATTAAATTTTTTAGTTAGGATTCATAGGTCAATGTAGGGAAAGTTAATATAATGTTTAGGGATCTTTAGGATTAAATGTTTAGGGTTAGTGTAAATCTAGATTAAAGTTTTTAGTTAGGATTCATAAGTTAGGGTTTTTTAGGGTTAAGAAGTGAGGACTGTGCTATAAAATTTATAGTTACTCTTCACATCATGATTAGGTTTAAAGATAACTTTTGGGTTAAAATGATATAACTTTAGGTTTAAAGGTTTATGCTTAGGGTTTAGATTTTAGGGTGATGGTTAGAATCAACCTATCAATTCTAAGGTAAATATATAATGTTTAGAGTTATGATTAGTATTAAATTTACATGAGGGTTAGCATTGTGTTACATGACATTTATAGTGTTAGGATTACATGGTTATATTTATTTTTTAGATTAGGTTAATATAGATGAGATTTAATTAGACTTTTAAGATTAGGGTGAGGAGGTCAAGGTAAAATTTATATTAGGGTTCATATATGTGACATAACTCATTGGTACTAATGTTAAGGTTAGTTCATTTAAATTAAATTATTAGATGTAAGGTGAAGATTTAAACACATGTAAACACACACGCAATATGAACTTAAATATTAATATACTACAAGTTCATGTGCGTACATTAAAAAATTAAATGTATATGTACATCCACAATATGTATACATAGATATACATGTATACAAGAATTATATATACATACATGCATGATATATATACATATACATGTATATATACATACATACAAAAAACATATAAAAAATGAAACTAAAAACATGTAAGATGAAACTAAAAATGTATACAATGAGACTAAAAAAGTATAAAATAGGTTAAAAAAGGGCAGAAAATCATACTATTTTTGAAGGCTACTAAATTTGGATGCCTCTCCTCTTCCTTGTGCTTCCAATCAAAATTGTATGCCCACTGTCGAAAATGACATATGGGCTCATGCAGACCTATTTGCACATTCACATTTTTCTTACTTTCAATTGAAACTATATAAACTAGTTTTGATCAAAACTAATGAGCCTGACAGTGGGGTAAAAATAAATAAATTTTATTAATTAATAAATCCTAATTTCCCTTACCAATCATATGGGACAAGAATTTTATCAATCAATGGGAATTGAAGACATTTCTCACATGGATCACTCAAAAATTTGCAACCTCAACCACTAAATTTTTCTTTGCAATCCTAACCACTCAACTTAAATAGTTGTCCCATCATTTAAAACCAATTAAATAAAAGTTACTCAATCATAATTAATTGACATAACCTTGACCTTACCCCTAATACTCGGAAAAACTATAAATAGAAATACATCTACAACATAATCATCTATTATCATATCATCCCCTCTACATGTAATTTGATTTCATTGCATCGTTTTAACATTTTAGCTTCATGTAAGTAGTTCATTATACATTACAGGCTTCAATTCATTATTTAGATTCATTTCAAAATATTGACTTTCCATTTTAGAGATTGTCACTAACTGTGTAGATCTGAGATCACAAGTAATACTTCTAGTTAGGATTCCATGAATATATTTTAGTGTTTGAATTTGATATATGTATTATATTGCTAATTATTTTCATGCTAAATTGATTGTTTGAGTGAATATTTATGAAGGTACAATTTACATAATCAGATTTCCACAATTCATTAGTATGTGAGCAATGTTTCTGGATTAGATTGTGTGAGTTTTTTTAGCATCAATGTTTCGGATCATACTACATGATCCATCATCAGGATGCTCTCTCATCCTGATGATGGATCATGTAGTATGATCCGAAATGTTGATGCTAAAAAAACTCACACAATCTAATCCAGAAACATTGCTAAGGTACAATTTGTTATACATAATATTGTTTTTTAAGAATTTTCTCCTTTTATCTTTAATTTATTTTTAAAATACCAAAGAAAATAATTGGTGTGTTGGACCATTGATTTTTATTTTTTTATTCCTACATGATGTTTGTCAAAATTGTGAGAAATATCCATTGTTTGAAACTATGACAAATATCAAAAGGCATCAAAATTGTGATGAATTTTGGGCATAAAATTTAAACAAATTAAAAATTTTACATTAAATATTAGAAGTACTAGATGATACATCTAATTATTATCATTCGTCAAAACAATTAATTGGATTTTGTAGTCCAATGAGTCAATGCACATGTGTAAAATATTGTTATTCTTTCAAGTGTTTTATATAATAATTATTTTAAATGATAATTATATAAAACTATAGTTCATAGTTAAAATATGATAATTTTGTTAAAGCTAAGGTTGTCATTGTTGCAAAAGATTGACCTTTCAATACCTGATACAACTGCTAGACTTATAGAGCACATGAGGTGCTTAAGTCATGTCACAAATCCCAAAGCAGACACTAGCATTTAGCCTAACAATTTACCCCTTGAGTGTTATCAAAGGAGATTTGAACCTATGAACAATCTTTGCCACCACTTGTTACAAACTAGGGTTGTTGCATTAAAAGATTGATCTATCAATATCCAATACAACTACTAGAATTATAGAATATAGGAGGTTCTTAAGCCATGTCATGAATCTCAAAGGACAACATTGGTTGTTAATCCAAAAATATCATATTTTATGAGAAGTAAAATCAAACACCTCATTTGGCTTTTTTATCATGCCCAAAACTTGTGGAATTTGATTTTATGAGTTCTTTTGGCAAGCTTTCCTTGAACCCTTTAAATTTCTTGTGGTTTTTGTTAGGAGGCTAGCATCCCCTTCAAATTTACTCCTTTTTTTCATACTTTTAGGGTGAAATTCCATTTCACATTATGGAAAGAGAGAAAATTTGTTTTATTTTCAGTTTTTCACATCTCAATTTATGTTAATGTTTGTCTTTTTACTAAAATGTGCATATGTAATAACATGCTGCTCCAAATCCATGTTCAAGTCAACAAGGTCATATTGGATGTGGCCATTTGTGAGAGCTTTTGGATTTTCGCTAAATATTTTCCTCATGTGATTTCCAAAGTCCCTCTAAATCCTTTTTACCTCAACCTTTTCCCCATAGCCATTGGCAAGGTCAATGTTTTTTGATGTGTTTGCCCCATGGTCTCAAGATCCCCACCACACATATAATAGTAGTAGATAATTTGAAAAATAATACTTCCACCTATCCACCACCTAGAGGCTTATCATCTAGGTTTCCTATAGGAGGTGTGGGCCCCTTTACTTGTGGTGGTAGTGGGTGGCTAGATATTGGTGGTGAAAGTGGCTAGCCTAGTTGTTTTAACGGTCTTCAATGCTTAAAACTACAAATTTATTCCTACTAGAAAGACCGTGATAAGAACTTAGAGGATGTTGTGACTAAATTAAGTTGGTTACTCCTAGATGCTACCCTTGACCCTACTAGTGTAAGGGGTCTCAAGAGTGATCAAGTTCCTTCTCCATCACTCTTGGTGATATTCCTACCACTTAGAAGCTTTTTAAGTTATGTTTTCTCTCTAGGCTTGTATTTCTATTTCTTGACACTAATTCTATATTTATTTAATTTTTAAGAACCTATAAGTATAACATTTAATGAATAATCTCACACTCACACATTTTTGTGGATATTATATTTTTTCTCTTATTAATAAAAATGATTACTATTATCAAAAAAAAAAAGTGAAATTAAGAATAGAGAGGAGACCTTACACCACAACCAATCATTATTATATAAAATGCTTTACAAACAAATTACTAATACTTATAATCAAATAAACTAATATTTATATTATTTCACTTCTCTAATAACTAATATTTAACTAAAACTCTGAAGAAACACGTTGCTAGTAACCAATACTTGGATTAACATTTATAATCTAATACTGGCTGCTGCTGCCGGTGCTAGATGGCAGGCTTCTGTTGTCTGGGGAGCTGTCTGATAAAATACTAAGCCAGGTATTCAGAATTCACTGCCCTACTTTTAAGATACAAGTCCATATAAATTGTTGATGAGATTCTAACTCCATATAAAATACTAAGCCAGGTTTATGTAGATATGTATAACATTGATGCTAAGGATTCCTTCTGAAAGGTCGTGTTTATGTATATACGTATACTATTGATGATAAGGATTCCTTAGAAACATAAGTTTTGAGTTTCCTTCAAACGGTCATTGATAGTCACTTCATTACCATGGCGAATGAAATGGTTGATAGGGTAAACTCCCGAGTTTCAGAAAATCATTGAAATAGTAATCAAGTGGTATGAGCCTTTATGGACCTCTACGGATTTATAATATTTACTTGCATTGTCGTGTTTGCCCTAATTTTATGACTCTGCTGAAGGATAGGTTGACGATTTGGATACTTCATTAACATGAATTATTGTCTCATGAACGTTGAAAATTTTATATTAATTATAAATTACAAAATATTGATTTAATTTACACAGTCTTAAAACAAGTTATATGATAGATGTGCTAATCAAATTACTGTCACCAAATTACATTAGTTCTATTTTGTTTCAATTATAGGAGCCTAATTCTGTGCATGCATATTGGTCTATTTTATTTTCAGCCTATTTTCTCAAACTTGGTACAGAACTTAAGTGAGCTATAGGAAGATTGAAAACACTGAAATTAAAAGGCTTGATTTATGATAAACATTCATGTCTTTGATTGGAGAATTATTTTTTCGTTTATTTTTAAATATTTTATAAAATTATTAGCTATTTTTATAAATAATTTTAAAAATATATATTTTATGAAAAAATGTCTTAATTACTTATGTTTATTTGTTTAAGATATTTTTTCCCTATTACTATTAAATCTATTATTTACTTATATGAAAACAAAATTGTACTTTATAAAGATGAATATTTTTTAGTTTAATAAATTGTTTTAATTTTTTATCTACAGTGTGACTAGTTCAAAAATTTCTTGTTAGAGGAAACTATTTCTCACACTTGTAAACATAATGATGTTTTATAGGAATTTTTTTAGTGACAATTAATGAAAACTTTTAGATTTGAAATATGGAATTCTTTAGTGACTTTGTCAAGAATCACATAACCAAAGTTCACAAATACCTTGACCATGTTCTTAGCATTTTTCACAATATTTATAAAAATATGTGAGCTTGAAATGCTTAAGTTCCAAAGTAGTTTTGCTGAATCCCATAAACTATTTTTAAAAATAGCCATGTCTCCATTTTTTATCTCTTATTATGAACTTCCTTGATTTGTACAAATTTCAAGAAACACTAAGAAATTTTAACACCTCTCATCTGACAAATGACTCAACAATTAACAAAGGTATCATGCAAACATGAGTCAACAATTGACAAAGTTATGATTTGACAGTTAGCCGTTGCCAAAGTACCATCTCACAAATGAGTTAGTAATTAAAAAGAGTACAATCCACAAAGGAGTCAACAATAAACAAAGTATAATGCTAGTCTTGAATATCAAACCCAAACTGGGAAAATGTGTTGTTTTAAAATTGAGTAATCATTACATCCGTTATGTAATACCATTGCATTAAGTGAATTCTAATCAATTTTTAGTTAATTTTTTGTCTATAGGTTGAAATCAAATTAATATCGTCAAATTACATTAATTCTATTTGTCCAAGATATTTTTTCCTATTACTATTGATTTACTTATATGAAATAAAATTGTACTTTATAAAGATGAATAGTTTTAGTTTAATAAATTGTATTAATTATTTATCTACAATCTGATTAGTTTGAAAATTTCTTATTAAAGGAAAAGATCTCTCACACTTGTAAACATAACCATGTTTTGTGGATATTTTTTATGAAATTCATGAAAACTTTTAGATTTGAAATGTGAAATTCTTTAGTTAATTTGTCAAGAATCACATAACATAATCTTGCAAATACCTTGACCATGTTCTTAGCATTTTTCACAATATTTATAAAAATACGTGAGCTTGAAATGCTTCATTTTCAAGGTAGTTTTACAAGAATCACATAAACTATTTTTTAAAATGGTCATGTTATGAACTTCCTTGATTTGTACAAATTTCAAGAAATAGTAAGATATTTTAGCACCTCTCATCCAACAAATGAGTCAACAATTAACAAAGGTATCATGCAAACATGAGTTAGCAATTAACAAAGTTATGATTTGAAAAATGAGTTAGCAATCACCAAAGTACCATACAAATGAGTTAGAAATTAACAAGGGTATCATCCACAACTGAGTCAACAATAAACAAAGTATGATGTTAATCTTGAATATCAAATCCAAACTAGGAAAATGTGTTGTTTTAAAAATGAGAAATCGTTACATCCATTATGTAATACCATTGAACTAAGTGAATTCTAATCAATTTTTAATTAATTTTTTGTCTATGGGTTGAAGCTGAAGAGATTTAGACACACATGAACCCATGTTTGAGGATGACCTCCATCAAAAAAATCATATATTCTTTTTTAAATCAATTATTTTCTCTCTATCCAAATAATTTTTAAATTTTCAATTTTTTTAACTTTGTAATGTGTTAAAATTGTTTTCTCTTAATATGAAATCAAAAATTCTTTTTAAAATCATTTATTTCCTCATAAATAAATTTAAACTATTTACCTATAAGATGTATTTTTTTAAAACTTTATAATGAAAATAATTTAGGTGATATAAAGCTCATTTTCTTAGGATTTTAGATGTGAAATTTTTTAAAGATGTTTTCAACCATTCAATTTTTCCTCTTTTTTCCCAATTATTTGATCTTTAAAGGATTTAAAGAATTGATATATATTCTAATATAAAAATTATGATACCACATAGATATATTAGCATATCCAACAAACCTTTTGACATTTCTTTCCTAGTTGGAGCAATCATTAAGTAATACTTTGAAAATATTATTTTCAAGAAACCAAATATGTTCTAATATAAAATGGTAAATAAATAAAAAATCAATTGAATTATTTTACTACATTATTAATCTATTGTTAGATATTATTAATTCTCAATTACAAGATATTTTAGAATCATTAATTGAAGTATACTTCAATTAATTGTGCTCATTTAAATTTGTAGATTAAAGCTTAATATTATTATTTTAAATAAATTTGGTTTGTGTTTTAGTTTGCATTTTTAATAAATCAAAGTTAAATATTAATTTTTTATTCTTTTGATTTATAGAAATATTATAGAAATTAAATAATTTAGCATTTAATCTTTTAAATCTAAATTCTTTTGTAGAGAGATGACTTGATACCACTTATTTTTCTTTTTAAAATTTAATGAATTCATAAAAGATTTGGTAATTGAAAAGGTCCATTTTTATTATACAATGGATAAAATATTACCTATGATAAAATATATATTAGGCATTCTCCAGTTTGTTCAAGAAGAAAAGAAAGAACAAATGAGGGAAACCAATTAGAGACACACTTCTAATTAAGGACCTGCAAAGATATTAAATCCAAATATTTATCAAAGTATAAATTATATACCTTGGACAGGTTATTTCTACATTTAGGCCAAACGAGAGAGAGGAGAGAGAGAGAGAGAGAGAGAGAGAGAGAGAGAGAGAGAGAGAGAGAGAGAGAGAGAGAGAGTTATATACCTTGGACAGGTTATTTCTACATTTAGGCCAAACGAGAGAGAGAGAGAGAGAGAGAGAGAGAGAGAGAGAGAGAGAGAGAGAGAGAGAGAGAGAGAGAGAGAGAGAGAGATGTTAGTTAGCCAACGCCAAGGATAATTTAGGAAATAATTATGTTCTATAAATCATACTAAAATAGTACAAAAGGACATAATTATAAATAGGGAAGAGGTTGTGTTTACAGATATACATCTCTTACAAAAAAAAGTAAACTGGATATCTTTAACAACTTTATAACTTGCATAAGAAAGTAAACTAACTATGTTGAATAGTAAACATAACCATGTAATAAAGTAACTCATAAAACCTTTTTTTTTAACTGGGGAAAACCTAACTAAGAGAAAACACTAATGGTGGATAGTACCCACAAAATGATCCACTAATCAAAAGTATCTAATTAAAGACATTGAACATGTTAGGAGTCTATTACACCCATATAGTGTCTCATTCCTTGCTAGAAGACTTAGGTGTTGTTGGAAACCACAACCCTATTACGAGTTGTTTCATAAAATTTAAACATGTATGCAAGATGAGCCCATTTCCCAAACATGTATTGTACAATAAAGTTCTTAAATATAAAGAGAGAGAGAGATACAAAAACCTCTATAGTGTTTCTGATATCTTCAAAATCTGATATTGCCTTTGCTTCTCTTCACAAAACTTTATCACAATTCATATTCATTTGATGATAAATTATAATTCATATAAAAAAATATTAAATCAATATTGTAAAACTCACTCATAACTTCATACTTAGCAATCTTCCCTTATACCTTGCTAATTAATAAATATATGCTCTTTTAGCCTTCATGGCTCTATAAAATTTATCAAAATAAAAAAATTACTTTTTCCCACTTAGGGTTAATATATAGGATTTTGTCCCTAACTAGCTAAGTAATTATTTCATAATAAAGAAATTTCATAACCCAAAATATTAATTTCCTCATTATACTTTGTTCTACCTATACATTGAATGTAATTGGTAATGTAGTGCCTGCCCTTGTTCACATCTTTCTAGACACATTGTTGTTATTTTGTTAGACTATGTTAGACTAGTTTTATGATGATGGTTTACTAGCATTGTTTCGAGACTATCAAACATTATGTTATGGATTCAGTTGATGTATGATGAGATTACTTAGAGTCTACATCTCATATATGCATGATGATTATTACAGTTATTGATGATGATTAGTTAGATGGTTTATTATCACATGTGTTTTATTATGGATACTTACCTCATACTTGCATGTGTATGGTGTGCATGTTTGTTCTTATGTATGGTGTTACTGATGTGGTTAAGGAAGGGAGTCGTAGTCACCTGCTAGTCAGGATCTACACGATGCACCACATCCTTCCATTGCCTATTTAGCTTAGCATATGTATATTGTATGTACATGCATGGTTTTTATGTAGGTTGCAAGTACCAAGTATCGACTTCCCTAAATTGCCAGGATGAGCGTACCCTATCGCACTATCTCAATGGTAAGAGAGGGGAGATAAATTCTCAAGTCCAAATCCTAAACCCTTAAACCATTTGTCCTAGAAAGGTAGGACAAGTATTTGATATACTCTACCTTCTGAATGTGTCGGATGACATAATTCATGATTTTTAACCCTTTAGACTGATTTTGTATGGATTGTTCTATGATGAGTTTTCATATTTTATCTTGGAAGTCTATGGTGAATTTTCTATTAATTAAGTCTTAACAAATAGATTTAATTAATAAATTAATTATTTGAGAAAAAAATAATATAATATCATGATCTTTGATATTTTGATTATAATTAATTATGTAGTGCCTGCCCCTAGTTTGCATTTTGCTAACATTGCTGAGCTCTTTTAGAGCTAGTTTTATGTTGATAGTTAGCAACATTGTTTTAAGATTAACAGATATTGTGCTATGGATTCAGTTTATTATGTGATGAGATTACTTAGATTTTTCATTTCATGTATGTATGATGATTATTACATTGCTTTCAGTTATTAATGATGATTAGTAAGCTGATTTATCATCATATGTGTTTTCTTATGGATACTTACCCCATACTTGCATGTGTATGGTGTGCGTGTTTGCTTTTGTATGGCGTGTCTGATGTGGTTAAGGAAGGGAGTCGTAGTCACCTGCTAGTCGGGATCTACATGATGCACCACTTCCTACCATTGCCTGTTTAGTTTAGTATATATTGTGCTTGTACATGCGTGGTTTTTATGCAGGTTGCAGGTACCGGGTATCGACTTCCCTGAATTTGTTAGGATGAGTGTACCCTATCACACTATCTCAATGATAAGAGAGGGGAGATAAATTCTCAATTCCAAATCCCAACCCTTTAAGCCATTTGTTCTAATTGAAAAATTACGACAAGTATATGAGTTGAGTACCCTCCGAATATGTTAGATAACGTAATTCGTGATATAAACCCTTGGTTTGATTTTGTATGTATTTTGGCTATGATGGATTTTCGTATTTTTACCTTGTGAGACTTTGATGTATTTTCTATTAATTAAGCCTAATTAAAAAGATTTAATTAATGGTTTAATTAAATGGAAAATTAATATGATATTTTAATATTTATTTTATTTAATTAATTGGGAAATTAATTAAATAAAATAATTAAATGTGAGATAAAAGTTATAATATTAAAGTTGGAATGTGACAATATTTATTTTAATAATAATATATTTGGAGCTCATTTTAAATAAATGACTAAATAATATTATTGTTAAAGCTAATAAATATTTTAGCAATTAAGTTTTGGTAAATGAAATTTAAAAGTGGAAAAAATATTTTAAATTATTAAAAGATTCTAGATCTCATGTGATTAAAATATAAATATATTAAGATTGAAAAGTGGAATTATTAAAGTTTGTGCATGAGATTTAATAGATAAATAAATTAAATTGGAAAGAATAAAATAAATATTATATTAATTATAGTGCATTATTTTAATATTTGCTCACATAGGAGTTGGCAAATTCTCGAGAGTTGTCATGTAGACAACACAGAAGTTTGCACTCTAAGTTTTCACAAGTTGTCTACACTTAGGAGTTAGCATTTTTATTTGAGCACATGGTGTCTACAACCTTAAGACTTATCTAGAAGGTTGGAGAAGGCTCATGCTTGGTTGTCATGCTTATCTTCTAGTTGTTCTAGAGACACTCTAGATGCATCTTAGAGGCCTTTAAATAGAGGCTCTCCTAGTGTGTTTGGACAAGCAAAAAAAATGAGAGCTTTATGGAAGCTTAATGCAAGCTTAATGGAAGCTTAATGGAAGCTACAAGCTACAAGCTCATATTCTTCTTCATGCTCATATGTTCTATATGCTTCCATGCTTCTTCTAGCATTTTTGGTCACTTGGAGATTCTCGGTTGGCTTGGATCTTGGAAGGATTGCGAATGATGGAGAAGGAAAGGATTTTCTATGGACTTCTGAGGCATGGCAAAATTAGCATCAATGTCCAAGTGCACTCATGATGATCACATATTCTCTTTGCACTATTTGTCTTCCTGTCTTCATCATGTTTGTTGTATGTGTCTGATTATATTCTATGAATGAATTTTGAAATTGGAGTCTAGATATGCTATTTGGTTGAGAAGAAAACATTAGGAAAACCCTAGATCCAATTAAAGAGAAATTAGATCTAAACGAGTTTGGGTTCGAATCAGAATCAAATTGAGAATGATGATTTCAAATTTATAGTTAAACCTATTGGATGGATTAATGAATATGTTTAGAAAACAATTATTTAAAAAAAAAAAAACAAATTTGTTTAGAAAGCCCTTTTTGTTTAAACTTAAATATATGTTCTCTTTTGTAAAGATCTGTATATATATATATATTGCATTGATAATTAATTTTGTATATGTATATATATACACACACATACATATGTATATATACACACACATACATATACGTATATACATATATACATATATACATATATGTATATATTTGTGTATATTAATGTGAGAGACTTTATTTATTAATTTTGAAATCGCGACCCGTTTTCAGAAAACGTTTTTATGATAAAAAATGTTATATAAAAAAAAACAAAATTTTATACATGTTGGAGGGGTGGGATATATCCCCACCCCTCGTACCCATCATATCACCGGCAGGTCTGCAGTGCACCCGTGCAACCGCAGGGCACCTGCGACCCACGGGCCGCGAGGTTTGCTTCAATATAGCGTGTGGGGTAAACACACAATATTATATGCGTAGGTACAATGTACCACGCTTCCCCACTGGGCAGTGCCTACTGTGGTCGTACCCGCGATGGGTGATAGTCGCGTCAGCGGCAGTATTTAATATGTTCTTCATCATTTGTATATATATGAATGCGGATTAATATGTATGAACACAGGTTAATATATATGTTGCGATTCGGATTTTGATTCGATTTTATTGATTATATATATATAATATATAATTCGTTTTCTTTAAGTATGATTGAAGTTATTACACATACTATATATATATATGTGTGTGTGTGTGTGTGTGTGTGTGTGTGTGTGTGTGTGTGTGTATAATATTATATTGTAATTGGATTTTGTAGATATAATGAAGAATTGAATATTAATCATTATATATATATATATATATATATATATATATAATATTAATAGAATTTTATTTAAGTAATTAATCAAGTTAATTAAATAGTGATAATAGATGAGTTTAAGTTATCCATTATTTTCAGGGTTCTTAATCATCTTATTGAAATGATAAATGATTAATAATAATTTGTGATTTACTATTAAGAGATTGTAATATAGTTTATATAAGTGGACTTTTATATTTATTTAATATTTTACCATGAAGATGATTTAAATTGAGAGACACAAATTTTAAATTGGATTTAGAAGTAAGTAAGAAATATTATAAAGGAGTCATTGTTATATTATAACATTGTTATAATATAGCTACGATTTGAATTATTGTTATGCTTAATACATTATGTATTGTTGATATACCTTAATGGTATTAAGAGTTAGCTAATGAAGTTTTATGTAAAGGATTCTCTAGATCGACTATTTATAGTTGCGATAGGTTTATTATTTATTAATGTTTGTTGGGTCTAGCAAATTATTAATAAATAATAGAGTAGAGATCTACATGATTATGGATAATATGGATTAATTAAATAAATATTAGTATTCATATTAGTATGACGAATGTGGTCATTACAGATTTATTATTAAGATTTTCAATATAGCTTGTTATTAAATATTAACAAGTTATTATTATTGAATTCGTAATACGATCATTTGAGTATTGAATTATAGTTGACTTTTATCTTACAAAATTATACTTAGTTATTAGTCAACTTATATTAATTAGAATGTTGCCATGGATATGTAATTATTAATTAAATTAATTAGAGTTAATTAGATTTAATTAATAAATAAGTTATGTAATAAAGTCTTAATTGATATGCTAGTATCAATTCCTCTAGCGAAGTTGTTAAGTATTTACATCAGAATTGACAAGTCGTACTCTCATGATTTGAATAATGACCTTGGATATTTTAAATGGTGAGACTTAGTAATATTTAATTGAGAACTATTAGAATGCTAATAGGTCATGGATTGTGTACCTAAGTTAATTGATGGATTTAATTGATTATTCTAATAAAGTTATAATCTTCCTATTCGAAGATTGATAATTGGTCCTCTTATAATTTAACGATTAATGATCCTTGATTTGTGTGAAAAGTGGTAGTAAAATTATAGGAGAGTTATTCAATTAATAATATGGATCTTGGTCAAATAAAGAGAACAAGTTAATCAAAGGTCAATGATGATCAATTTAATGAGTAAATGTTTATCCTTAAGTTATTCCTAGAATGTAATTCTTAATAATTGAAGGATAATGCTATCGGGGAACTATTGGGTTGACTTGTAGGTCAAATGATGAAACTTAGACATTTGAAGTATACTTGAAAATGGAAACTGAAACCCCTACACATTGTTCAACTGTGAGATTTTAGCAAAACCAAAACATGTGTCTGCATCGTGTATTCTATATGCTTTTTGTTTTGGGTTTTTGGGTTGACTAGTGTTGACCAGTCCTAGGTTGTTACCAGAGGCTCGGGGGTTATGAGATGTGTTGGCATATTGATCCTTTTTGGTCTCAATGTTTATAATCCCAACCATGGTTATGTGATCATATGCTCTATGAAATGTTTGTATTTGTTCATCAGTCTTCATGTGTGAAGCTGAGATATATGTGTATGAGATACTTGAGCTAATCATTTTTGAGTCATCGATCAGTTATCCTTGGATTATTTTCTAGTCGCCATGATGGGAGTATGATGTGGTCTTATTCTTGAAGATGTCATGTTGTGACATGTTTGACTCAACCATTTTGGAGTCTTCGATCAGTATGATTATGAGATATTTGATTTTGAGATATTCTTGGTTGCTTGTTGAGAACCAATGGATGTGATGATATATTTTGGTTATTGAGAACCAATGATTATTATGATTATCAGTGATGCCTTCAGTTTCCAATAGAGAACTATTGTGGTCATGATTTTCTATGGATGTTTTTCAGATGCTCATGGAGATTTGATGCTTTTATGCATATTTGATGATTTTATCATGGATATTTGATGATTCTTATTGTGGATATTTGATGATTCTTTTTATGGATTATCTTTTGGATTTCTTTATAGTCGCTTGTACAGGACTGTGGTGATTTATGATTCCATGAGCATTAGGATAGGTAATCTACTTCTAGTGACGGAAAGTGGCTTGCAATGGGGGCCAGGGCCCTAAGTGGCTGCTAGGGTAACTCATTGTAAGTTTGGTTAATAAGTGATAACATTTACACACTAAATGGGGATTAAATGTGTTGGAAATATTCAAGATATGACAAGTTACTGAGAGGGGAGGGGTGAATCAGTAACTTCTAAAATTTCAAACAATAAAACTGTATACTGATATATTCATCATTCATCCAAGTAACCTATTGTAAGCATGAAACAAAATCATTTACAACACTTGAACACACAAATTTGGTGACTCAGAAACCTTCCAAATAGAAAGTAAAACTGGGGTGGGGATGAAACCCACAAGCTTCGTTACTGCAGTATGAAGTTGGTCGGTTAAGGCTTACAATGACCACTTCTGGTGATTTGCCCTGTTAGGAGCACAAAGGATTGCTAGATCCACCTTGTTAGAGGATTTCCAAACATACAATAAAGTATGCACTCTGTTAGGAGATTTACAAAAGACTGTTAAGTCTACCTTGTTAAAGGATTTGCAAAAATTGATTCACCTGTTAGAATGAAACAGTGGATCTGATTACAACTGATTGCTGATAAGATCCGCTATGCTCTGATTCACCTTGATGTGATAGATAAAACTTTTTTGCTTCAAAACTAGACCTGCTGAATATCTTCACAATTCAGCCCACATACTTTCGCACGCATGTATTTCTTTCACACTTTCACACATTCACACTTTCACATTTCCACTCATTACCATTGCCATAACTGTTGTTTGAATGATACAATACATTGCATATATATACTATCCATATAAATAATACATGCAAGGTCAGATAAACAATACATGCAAGGTCGGCTAAAACAACAAGTGCAAATCTCTATACAAAGTCGGCCCAAGGTAAAAACTCGGGTTCACTGAACTGACTCGGTGTCCTTCTGATACTCGGCGTCCACTGCGTTACTCGGCATTGTCATGCACTCGGTAGAAGTGAAGGCACGGTTCATACTAAACACTTCGAATAGTTCTGAACTCGGTAACCACTGGAGACTCGGTAGAAGAGATGTCACTCGGTGAATACTTCTATCTGAACTGTTGCTCGGTGATCAAAGGAAATACTTGATAGAACCTTGTGACTCGGTGATAGTTAGTTTCCTTGATATCCGTCTGAGCTCGGTAAAAATTAATTTCCTTGATAACCTCAGGAGCTCAGTTATCATGAAGTTCTCGGTTACATCTTAGTACATCTTTACTCGGTCAAAACTGATTCCTTTCTTTATCTTGAACACTCGGTAAACACTGATTGCTTTGTTCACCTTGATCACTCGGTAAACATTGATTGCTTTGTTCACCTTGATCACTCGGTAAACACTGACTTCTTTGTTCACCTTGATTACTTGGTAAACACTGACTTCTTTGTTCACCTTGATTACTCAGTAAACACTGAGAACTAGGTAAAGCTTGGTTTCCGGTGTGAGCTCGGTAAGCATTCAGAATCCAATAAGTGTTGTAACTAATGACAAAAATGTATCATAATGCCAACAATCTCCCCCTTTGGCATTAGTGACAAAAACACTTATGAGACAAAATTTATCTGACATGCTGATGACTGATTCTGAATATACATAGCTTCGTTATATACAACTCCCCCATAGAATAGCTTTGTTATATACAACTCCCCCATAGAATGTACATACATTATTTACATGAGCTGTATATCTCTTCCTTTGTAAAAATTTTTGAAAACACTTATTCACCCATAGTATACATATCCAACAATAATCTCCCCCTTTTTGACAATAATGCCAAAGAATAAAGAATATATATACTTATATGGAAACACCAAAATGAGAGATGAACTCTGAATGTACCTGGAGAATAAGCTGGAGAGTCTTATCCCAATTCTCTTGCAAAATTTTGCAGGTAGAAAGAGCTATTTGAATTTCAGCTGAAAGTTCAATCACATGATCTACAATGGAGAAGTTATTATCATGGATTAATGTCTTTGAATGTGCAATATGCTTCTGCATTGAATCCATGATGGGAAGGATCATGTTTTGGATATCTATCAATGTAGATCGGATCCTTGCCTCTTCCCTCAAAAAATCTGCCTACTTCTCTGACAAAAATTTGATTCTGAGGTGATGAGATGAGCTTGAACTGGGGTCAAGCTTCAAGTTCTGTGCGCTTACCTTTAGATCTTCATCAATTTTATTTAGTTTTTCTCTTATTCCTTTAGTGTATTCGGTAACATCACAAAGTTTAGCAAAAAGAGATGTTACATTATTAAAAGAATTTTCCATATCTGCCAAAACTGAGGTTAATGCAACCTGATTTATTGCAATGTTCTGGGCAATGTGCCCTAATACCTTATTATCAAATTTTTTTTTTGCATGCTCAATTAGCTTTTCTTGTCCGGAGGCATCTTCATTGAATTTATTAATTGCCTCTTCTAGTTGAATCAAAATGTGTTGAGAAGTATCAACATCAACACCTATAGCCTCAGTAATTATGTTCCGGGCTTCCTCAATTATCCTATATTCCTTATCCCTTTCTGATCTTAACTGCATCTGAGTAGCCTTTTTCTCAATAAGTTGACTAGCATACCTCATTTCTTCAATGGTAGCATTATCAAAGTCAATCTTTGGAATTACTATCTCTGTGTCCAAGTCAATATCTTTAAGAATTTCCTTTCCAGTGATCATAAGTCTTAATGGTTGCTTTTGTTTGACTTCTGGGATGACTGGTTTGACCTTTGGAATAGACACAACAGTAGAGATAGAAGGACTAGCAGTAAAAACTGGGATGTTTGAGGTTTGAGTGCCAATAGAAGTATGTACAGGGTAAAAAATTTGAGTGCTGGCCAAAAATGGTGATACACTCAGTAATATAGTATCTGAGCTCATTGTGCCTAAAGTAGATGGCAACAAAATTGTAGAACAAATTTGAGTTGTCAAAATTTGAGAACTTACAACAATGCCAACTGATGATGATGGAGTCGAGGAGGCTAACTCGGTAGATGAAAAGGGGTGCAGCTCGGTAGACGAAGAGGGATGCAGCTCGGTAGATGAAGTGGTAGTCACTTCCACTGATGATACCTGGAGCTGAGATATGGCAGGTGTAGATGGTAAAACTGGTGTAGATGAACCTACTGAAGCTGACTCCAACCTTGATGATGTCATAGGTTTGTCTGGGGAGTGAGGAAGGGATGCAATAACTGCTGCTGCAATTTTTACCATATCATCCTCCTTATCTTCCTCTTTAGCTTCTTCCTCTTTGTCTTCTTCCTCCTTTTCTTCCATCATTGCATGCAACTCTCCTGGTGTAACTGTGATGGATGGAGTGCTATCTGATTCATCACTGCTGCTGCTGCTATCATCATCCTTTATTTCTACTGGGTCTACACTGGGCTTATGTAGATTATAGATGTTTTTCCACATGTTTGTAGCATCATTTACAACATGCTCTATATCTTTGATCAAAACTAAACAAGTGTGGAATCTGATCATCATTTTACCTTCATAGGTTTTCAATTCAGATTTTACCTCTGCTCCAGTGAGACTAGGCCGAAGATTCTTCAGGGATTGCTCATATATATCTTTTACCGTCTTGGTGGCTAACTCCCATTTTGGCTGTACTCTCTCCAGTAGTTCTTTAGAGATATGAGGAACAATCTGGTCTGGGGAGTATTTCCATTTTCCCATTTTGTTAAGTACCAGTTCCTCAATTTGCATTTTCTCTGCATCAGTCCTTGTCTCAAATCTCAATGCCTTGAAATTTGCAATGCCAGCTCCTTCTTCCAATGTTTTGAGCCTTTGCTCGAATGTAGGTGTAGGTTTGACCAATACAGGTTCTTGAATACCTTTTCTCGTTCTTCGAGTGAATACTGCAGTAGGCTGCTTCTTGGGCTTGGTAATGATTACCTTGCCTTTCTTCTTTGTCGGTTGCTCTTTTTCTGATTCTTTTTCTCCTTCTTTTTCTTCTTCACTTTCTTTATCTTCACCTTTTCCCTCGGTGACCATAAGAGAACTCATTTCAGTTTTTAGTTTGGCCATTTTCCTTTTACCTTTGCTGATGGCCTGTGGAATTTTGATTTCTAGTTCAATTCTGGCCTTTGCTTCATCATAAGTACCAAAAATTCGTTGCCTTGGGTCTACTGACTCATTTACCAGTGCTTCAATGATATCCCTGGTTTCATCAATATTTACCTCATATGGAAGAGGTTTCACCCATGCAACTCGGGGTCTAACTGCCTGTATGTATACCTTGTCACAGTCAACCATGAAACAGACATCATCCTTATACTCTTCAACAAGTTTTGGAGGTATTCTGAATCTGTTGTTCATCCTTTCCTTGAAATCTTCAAAATAATTGTCCATTACTTTGTCAAAATTCATACCCATATCTACTATGAATTCATTTATTTGATACAAAATTGGAGTATCTTTCCTCCATACAACTGTACCTTTGGATGGAAAGAATTTCTGTACATAGAAGAATAAACAAACTAGCAAAGAACCAAATTTACAAGGGTTTGTCTTTGCAGTCCTTATGCTTTCCATGTTTTTATTGAATTGTTTTAATAATACATCAGCTAGGTCAAACTCCATATTTTTCTTTACAATTTTATATGCCAAATCTACAGCCTCGCAAGGTACACTATTCAGCCTGCTGGAACTATACAGTTTGTATGCAATAACATAAATACCAAATTTCAGTTCTATATCTGAAACATTGTTGAGTTTTAAACCTCTGCCATCCCATTCGGCTTGGGTTTTCTTCTGTAACTCATCCCGTCCTAGGGTTTTGGTGGTTTTGGCTTTGCTGAGCATTGGGAGACCCGTGATTTTGTGAATCATCTTCTTGGTTATCAAAACTGGCTGTTCCAACCACAACTGACCATTATGTACTCGACTCAAGATATACCTCACCTATTTCACTTGGAAACTTCTTGGCAGATGCGGGATATGGGTTAAGCCTTTGGTTTCCAAATGTTTGAACTCAGGTTTTAGGGTTCCATCCATGCATAACTCGGCTAGGGTGCTATCCATATCTAGTGTCCCTATTTCTTGCACAGTACACTTGAAATGAGTACGAATATCATTGATTAGAAGTACCTTTGGAGGAATCTGTGATTGAGCTCCATGCGGGTCGAGTGATTCAGTGATGGCAGGAATAAGCTTGAACGTCGGTGCCTTCTATTCCATTCCCTTCACAAGCATTTCAGATCCTTTCTTCGCCTTGCTGCTGCTGGTGCTTGCGGAAGCCATTGTTGCTCGGTGAGTAAGAAGATTTCATAAGAATACTTCGCTGAAAATTTTTTTCAACTCACTTGAATTCGCTTGAAAGCCCTCTTTTGTAAATCTCAAATTCGCAATGAAAAAATGAGGTTGAAATCTGCCCTTTTGATGAAAAATTTGTTATTAATGTTCAGCACGGAGGTAGCTGCGATTGACAGGCTGTCATCCACTAGCTCGGCTTAAACTTCGCAACTCGGTGACCAAAAGAAAATAGGTTAATCCGCCCTTAACTCGGTAAGAGAAGAACCAACCATGCTCGGTAAGTGCAACTTGGTGAAAGAAGCCTTATTGCACCCGACTGAGCTCGGTAAGGTCATGTACCGACCATGATCCTGATGTATCTGAAATACTGATTTGATCATATTTTCATTCTAGGACTGCTTAGGATATTGCTTGTGGATACAGTCCTGGTCTTATCCTGATGAGTCTTAATTGGAAATGGGAGACTCACTCACCTCTTGAGTGATCATTCCATTACTTGAATTATCTGGCTCGGTAGACTTTGGAATCCATTGCTGCTTCATTTGTTTCCGAATATTGTCTACTTTGATTTTCTTCTCATCCTCGACTTTCTTTATGTTCATGCAGTTTTTAGATATATGACCAAGTTCTGTACATGTATAACATCTTACAGTGGTATCCCTTTTTCTTAGGTGATGCCTTGCACAGTTTATGCCAGTATGACCATATTCTCCACAATAATGACATCTGCACCAAGTGTTGTAGTCCCAACCAAATATTGCTTTGACAAGTTGTTCAGCTGGATTAAAAGATTTGAATTTGCATTGTGATGCCTTATGACCTTGCTTTTGGCATTTGTGACATTTACCTTCAAATTTTGGTTTCCTTTTGCATTCATTGGCTTTGTGTCCATGTTGATTGCAATTGTAGCATTTTCCATTAAATTTTCCTTTTCCATTGCTCCAACATCTGTTAGATGTATGACCTAACTTACCACAGTGGCTGCAAGTAGGTTTTTGATTCTTTTGAGTACCCTATTTGGAGGATTCACCTTCTTCCTTGTATCTAAAGCCTGCTTTACCATTTTGTTTATGAAAGTTTTCTTCATTTTGCAGATTCAATTGATCCATGTCTTTTTGAGATTTTACCATTCTCTCATTGACTTGTTTTTCAGAGATTAGATCACTTTGTAAGCTTGCATTGATTTGTCTTTCAGTAATTAAGTCATTTCTCAAAATCTCATTCTCAGATCTTAGATTCATAATTTCTTCATTTGCATTAGATAACTGAGTTACAAGATTTTCAAGCTGAGAGGATTGATTATTCCTTACCTCTAAGTCTTCAGCTGCCTTGTTCCTTTGATCCAAGATTTTGCATAGCCTGATGGACTGGATTCCTTGTTCCCTTTTGAGCTTTCTTACTTCTTCCTGCAGAGATCCATTCTTTTCTAAGAGTTCTTTGATTGCTTTGTCAACTTCATCTGAACTATTTGATGGTGAGAGATCTTCAATCTTTTCTTCAACATACTGATGGTCATTCATTTGCTTTGCAAGTTCTTTTCTTCTTTTCAAGGATTGTAAAAGATGTTCTTTTGCTTCATTGAGTTGAGCCATGGCCATTTTCAGATCTAGCTTTTCATTCTCAATAGTTTTGTCAAGTTTGAATATCTCCATTGTCCTTGATCTTTGCTCAAGCTGTGAAGCTTTTATCTTGAGAACCTTATAGCTCTGATACCAATTGTTGGAAATATTCAAGATATGACAAGTTATTGAGAGGGGAGGGGTGAATCAGTAACTTCTAAAATTTCAAACAATAAAACTGTATACTGATATATTCATCATTCATCCAAGTAACCTATTGTAAGCATGAAACAAAATCATTTGCAACACTTGAACACACATATTTGGTGACCCAGAAACCTTCCAAATAGAAAGTAAAACTGGGGTGGGGATGAAACCCACAAGCTTCGTTACTGCAGTATGAAGTTGGCCGGTTAAGGCTTACAATGACCACTTCTGGTGATCTGCCCTGTTAGGAGCACAAAGGATTGCTAGATCCACCTTGTTAGAGGATTTCCAAACATACAATAAAGTATGCACTCTGTTAGGAGATTTACAAAAGACTGTTAAGTCTACCTTGTTAAAGGATTTGCAAAAATTGATTCACCTGTTAGAATGAAACAGTGGATCTGATTACAACTGATTGCTGATAAGATCTGCTATGCTCTGATTCACCTTGATGTGATAAAACTTTTCTGCTTCAAAACTAGACCTGCTGAATATCTTCACAATTCAGCCCACATACTTTCGCACGCATGTATTTCTTTTGCACTTTCACACATTCACACTTTCACATTTCCACTCATTACCATTGCCATAACTGTTGTTTGAATGATACAATACATTGCATATATATACTATCCATATAAATAATACATGCAAGGTCGGCTAAACAATACATGCAAGGTCGGCTAAAACAACAAGTGCAAATCTCTATACAAAGTCGGCCCAAGGTAAAAACTCGGGTTCACTAAACTGATTCAGTGTCCTTCTGATACTCGGCGTCCACTGCGTTACTTGGCATCGTCATGCACTCAGTAGAAGTGAAGGCACGGTTCATACTAAACACTTCGAATAGTTCTGAACTCGGTAACCACTGGAGACTCGGTAGAAGAGATGTCACTCGGTGAATACTTCTATCTGAACTGTTGCTCGGTGATCAAAGGAAATACTTGATAGAACCTTGTGACTCGGTGATAGTTAGTTTCCTTGATATCCGTCTGAGCTCGGTAAAAATTAATTTCCTTGATAACCTCAGGAGCTCGGTTATCATGAAGTTCTCGGTTACATCTTAGTACATCTTTACTCGGTCAAAACTGATTCCTTTCTTTATCTTGAACACTCGGTAAACACTGATTGCTTTGTTCACCTTGATCACTCGGTAAACACTGATTGCTTTGTTCACCTTGATCACTCGGTAAACACTGAATTCTTTTTTCACCTTGATTACTCGGTAAACACTGACTTCTTTGTTCACCTTGATTACTTGGTAAACACTGAGAACTAGGTAAAGCTTGGTTTCCGGTGTGAGCTCGGTAAGCATTCAAAATCCAATAAGTGTTGTAACTAATGACAAAAATGTATCATAATGCCAAAAAAATGAACGTAAAAAGATAATTGTTTTGGATGTTCTCGCCCATGCCTTGAGCACTTGTACAGGCTAGGATGGGAGTAGTGAGATGCATGGTTGCGACCTTGCATTCCATAGTATGCCTCATCAATATGAGAGGATACTAGTGGCTACATGAGATCTGTATGGACCCGTGGAGTTTAGCTAACTACCAGGGTAACTTGTACGAGATAAATGCGATGACGCTTTCCCGCTTGCAGAGTAGGTTTCCTAAATGTCATTGTTGAGCCTCTGGGAATTAGATGTCGATTTTGTGTGTGTTGGAACCTTTGAGTTAGTATACTTTTAGGATTCTTGGACTTAAAGAGATTTATGCATTGTGGTTTTGATATCTTGTTTGGGACTTGAGATTATCTCCTCAGCACAGTGGGAGTGGACCACTTAGGTTCCACGCGATCAGTGGTAGTGTTTTTCCACTCTTATCATTTGAGATCCGTCCGAGACACCATGGCTGGAGTATTATTGGTTGATATTTATCTTTATTATGTTCTTGGATCATTATGGTAGATGATATACCCTATGATGGATGTATTTACTGGTATGTTCCTTACATTGATGATTTGCATATGTTAGTTGATGTTATCTTATGCTTTACTTTGCATGTTAGTAGGATGTTTTTTTTAGGAGTGACATTCCTACTATGTTTATAGCCGATGATCTCTTCGGTGCTTTGGAATGTTACACACGGAGGGATGGCTAGGATCCATGATGGTCTAATGATGCTATTTACGGTTGGGAGGAACTGTGCACTTAGTTATTTATGTTTGTGAAATATATGGTTATCTTTTATGATGAATGTTTATATCTTTATGATGATGATGTATCATGTATGACATGTGGTTTCATTTATAGCATCATGGATTAATATTGGATGATGGTGTACTTTATTTACATGGATGTTTATTCTTTTAAGCTTTTCATACCTTGTAACATATATAGTGGTTGACTGAGCAATCTAAAATGTACACTTGTAATATTGTTTAGGAACATTGGATGCATCATTGTTATTTGATTGTTAAGAATGTGATGTTAGATGGATAGTTAAGATTAGAAGTAATTCATCTTTAAGGGATCTTTAAAGAATGTAATCTATTATGTTATGTTTACTTTCAGTTGAATGCTACTATTGCTTCCGCAAATGTTATGAATGGTTTATCTTTCATGTTTTAAAAAAAAAAAAATTGTTTGGTAAACTTAGTGAAATTCTTGGGATTCCTTGGCAGGGAATTACAAATTAAATGAGAATTAATCGAGAAAATAATTAAATAAAATAAATTAGAAATTAAAATTAATAATAATAAATTAATAAATAAATAATAATAAAAGTTAAAAAAGAATTAAAATAAAAGTTATAAGCTTGCCTAGGAGTAAATGCACCTCTTGATTGCACATATGTCAACAACACAGGAGTTAGCGCACAAATTAAGCACAGGGTGTCTACAACCTTGTGACTCATCTAGAAGGTTGGAAAAGACTCATGCTTAGTTGTCAACATGTTCTGGTTGTTTCTAGAGACATTCTAGGTGCTTATTGAGAGTTCTTTATATTTAGGTACTCCTAGAAGCTTAGGGAGAGCGTTTGGAGGACCCCGAAACATTTGAGAAAGGAAGACCTTGCTCTGCGAAATTCTGAGGAGAAGGGATTTAACATCAGTGCCCAAGTAGACATTTGTGATTTTGGCCTATATTATTTCTGTTCTCGCACTTCCTTTCTTCTTCATGTCTTTTGAATGCTTTCAAAGGATTCTATGTGTGAATGTTCTAGTTGTTTTATTCTTGTCATGGATATTTAAATTTCTTATGTGAGAAAACCCCACAAGTGTAGATCTAAGAATTCTATGGACTAGGGTTAAAAATTTATAGTCAAATCTATTAGAAGAATTAATGGGTGAATTTAGGGAACAAATATTTTATAGGAAAATTCTTAAAATTAGAAGCCCTTTAAAAAAATTGTGTATATTTTCTTTGTAGAAATATACATGCTTATATTTTCAATTATGCATACATACATACATACATACATACATACATACATACATACATACATACATACATACATACATATATATATATATATATATATATATATATATATATATATATATGTTTATTATAAAAATGTTGTAGTGCTTAATAAAACTCTACAAATATATATATATATGGAAAAATCGAATATTAAATCGCAGTAGGGCAATATATATTAAAATCTGAAATTGCAGTTGAAATTGTACGGAAAAATGTTTGAAGTTGATATTGTAAACGTTTGTAAATATTTTTATAAAATTAAAATGTAATGGGGGGCAGGGGTTTCACCCCACCCCACCCTTCATATGTATATAATACCTATGCCGGCCTACGGCTTGCTGACATAGTCATACTTGCAACTACGATCATAGGGCCGACTACGACAGTGGCCGTCAGTGCACGACACTGTCGCTGCATCAGAGACTTCAAAAAATGGGCCGTGGGTATGTGTAACACACCATTTGATATATTGGCGCTAGTTAAAGTTTATGATACGATTTGAGTTGTAATTCGATTTCAATTGTGATATAAAAAAATTGTTATATGTTATCTATATATATATATATAATGTATTAATTATTATATATATATATATATATATATATATATATATATAAGATATCAATGAAATTTTTATATTTAAGTTAATTAGATTTTAAATAAATAATTTAGTTTTAATTTAATCATTTTTAATTAGAATTTAGTTTAATTATAGTTAATAAGAATGTTATAAATAAACTATCTAAGTTGTTATTTTGGGGAATTTCAAGAGAAGAAATTGAGTTTAGTATTTATTAATGTTTGATAGGTCTAGAAAATTATTAAGTAAATAATAGAATAAATGGTTTAAATAGTTATTAATTAATCCGATTAAAGTTAATTGAGATTAATTAGTGATTATAGTTTTGTAAAAGATATTAATCAATTTGAATTGGTTAATAATTGGAGAAGTATTAATTAATTGATTTATTAATCAACATACATAGGAGGAATATTAATGTCTGGTATTGGGGATTTATTAATGAGATTGTTATAAATTTTTATTATTAAATTATTAATTCAAATGTTAATGGAGTTGTTAATATAGTTATGTATTGGCTATTTAATTTTTTAATTATAAAATTAATCAAATTTATTTAAGCAATGGGTTTAATTGAATGATTAACGATAACATCAGTGTTAGAAAATTGATAAGTTTTATTCTAACAATTTGAATAATGGAAGTTGTTCTTGGAATCAACAGGGTTTTATTTAAGTGTTAGTAACGCTAGTTATTGTAAACTATTGCGAGTGATATTATTGAAAGTCAAAGGAAATGAGTTCAATGGTTTAAATAAGTAAATAATTATCTTCTGATTATTTTAGGAAATTGTTTTAAAATTATAGAGGGATAATTCTATGCTGAAGTCAAAGGGGATAGATGGGTTGACATGTACTTAAATGAAGAACCTTATACACTTGAAGTATACTTGCAAACAAAAACTAAGACCTCCACACTTAATTCAACTATGTAATTTTAGCAAACCAAAACATGTGCTTGCATTGTGTTCTCTCTATGCTTCTTATTTTGGGTTCTTGGGTTGACTGGTGTTGACCAATTATAGGACATCTACCAGAGGCTTGGGGGATTATGATTGTGATGTCATGATGATGTCTTTTGATTTCAATCTTTATAAACCCAACCATGGTTATGTGATGGTATGCTCTATGAGATGTTTGTATTTACTGATTGTTATTACTTTCCAGTCTTCATGTGTGAAGCTGAGATGTATGTGTATGAGACACTTGACTTAACCATGTTTGAGTCATCGATCAGTTATCCTTGGATCACTTTCTAGTCGCCATGATGGAACTGAAGTGTTGATTTATTTATTGATGATGTTATGTTGTAACATGTTTTGACTCAACCATTTTTGAGTCTTTGATCAGTATTACTTTGAGATAGTTTTTGGTTGCTTATTGAGAACCAATGATTATTGTGATTATCAGGGATACCTTCAGTTGCCAATAGAGAACTGTTGTGGTCATGATTATCTATGGATGCTTTTCAGTTGCTCATGGAGATTTGATGCTTTTATTGTGGATTATCTTTTGGTATTTTTCCATATGCTTGTATAGGATTGTGGTGAATTTTTGATTTATGATTCCATGAGCTTAGGATAGGCTATCTACTTGTAGTGTCGAGAAGTGGCTTGTAATGGGGGCCGGGGCCCTAAGAGGCTGCCAGGGTAACTCATTGTAAGTTTTCTTAATAAGTGAAAACATTCTCACCTAATATTGACTTAAATGAACCTAACAAGATAATTGTTTTGTTCTCGCCCATGCCTCGAGTGCTAGTACAAACTAGGATGGGAGTAGAGAGAACGCTTGGTTGTGACCTTACATTCCATAGTATGCCTCATCTGTATCAGGGGATACTAGTGGCCACACAGGGATCACTAGGGGGCCGAGGTCTATTGGGAGACTACCAGAGTAACTCTAGCATGATCCGTGCGATGACACTTTCTTGCTTGCATAGTAGGTTTCCTACATGTCTTTGTTGTGCCTCTGGGATTAGATGTCAGTTTGTGATTGGAACCTTGAGTTAGTATACTTTTAGGATTCCTGGACTTAGAGAATATTTGTTCTATGTGATTTGAAAACCTATTTGGGACTTGAGATTATCTCTTCAGCACGGTGGGAGTGGACCATTTAGGTTCCACGTGGTCGGGTGGTAGTGCTATTTCACTCTTATCATTTCAGATCCGTTTGCAACACTGTGGCTGATGCAATCTTTATGATGGTGGACACATATCCTTACATTGATGACTTGCATATGTTAGATGATGTTATCTTATGTTTTATCTTGCATGTTAGATTTCTTTTTTGCATATGATGTAGTATGTTTTAGGAGTGACATTCCTACTATGTAAATACCGATGATCTCTTCAGTGATTTGGAATGTTATGCACAGAGGGATGGCTAGGATCCACGATTGTCTAATGATGCTATTTACAGTTGGGAGGAACCGTGCACTTAGTTAAATATATTTGATGGTTATGGTTATCTCTTATGATGATATACTTTATTTCACATATGTATATTCTTTTAAGCCTTTCATACCCTATGGCATGTATAGTGGATGATTGAGCAATTAGAAATGTAATTTAAGAACATTTGAATTTTCATTATTATTTCATGTGGATGTTGTATTAGATGGATTCATTAATAGTTAATTTAGATGTGATTTAACATTAAGGGATCCTTAAAGAATGTAACCTGTTATGTATGTATGTTTATGTTTACTTCCAGTTGGATATTGTTATTGCTTTCGCTACTATGTTATGAATGGTTTTACTTTCATGATTTTTTTTTAAAAAGAAGTGGCCAAACTTAGTGAAACTTTAGGTTAATTCTTTGGATCCCTTGGCAGGGCGTTATAGGTAAATTCATCATAACTTTGTTCATACTCACCATACTATTTTGTGAACTTGCACACATCATCATCACAATCTTAGGTGGTTGTATCTAACTCCGCATGTATCCATAATATTCCTATGAATCTAACCCATCAAAATTCTAGCTATTTTGCTAGATAAATTGCATAACATTTAAGGTAATTTTCTAAGTCTAACTGCCATAATTTAATCTTCATTCTATGCTCACTTCATATGATTGATATGTTTCCATAAATGACAACATCAAAATGTTTGACCTATCACACTTTTCAAAAATCTCCCACTTTGGCATTGACGATAACATATGGGAAAATTGATAAGTCCCAAAACAAGACTGGTCAAAACTTTAAAATTTACAAAATTTGTGGCCTTTACAAAAGGTCAAAACTATGGATCATGACCTATGCCATATTTTTCTTTATATCTCCTAATTACATTATAACTACCCTTTTTATTATAATTCTTCATTCTTATTATAATTTCTACACTACATCCCCTTATATATATACATACAATTTTCCTTACCTCTCCCCTTTTGAAATCAATGATAAAGGTTTCAAAAATAACTAAAGACATGTCAAAATTTCATTACCTTCTTGGATGCCAAGTGGATATTTGTGATATACAATCAAAAAAAAAATTTCCTCAAAATAACAAACTCCATGTCCCATTTATTCTTCACTATATCTGAAATTGTATGAACTATGTGTTGGAAATACAAATGGGAATCAAAAGTACTAATCTCTAACCAATAAAAAATTTAACTTTAAAAAAATTCATGCATAAACATATTGAAATAAAATTTAAATTAAATGCATTCACATGAAAACTTGACAACAGATATGATTACCTAGAAACCCTCCAATGAGAAGGTAAAATTGGGGTGGGGATGACACCCACAATTCTTCACTACTGCAGTAATAAAGTTCACCTGTTAAGGTTACATAATTTGACCATTCTCATGATCTGCCATATAAAAGGCCTACCCTATTAAAGGCTTACAAAGTATTGTTAGATTCCACCTTGTTAAAGGATTTTAACACCCTGTTAAAAGTGTGTTTGGCTAAAGGACTTTAGAACACTCACTTGGAATGTCACCTTGTTAAAGGATTTCACAATGACTGTTAAGTCAACCTTAATATAAGGGATTTCATCCTACTGATATAGTTTTTAGAAAGTATAGTAGAATTTTTGATCTAACTACTTACAATATGGCAATATTGCTGATTTTAGATCTCAATTCAGTCCTTCTTGATCATTTCTGATCTAATATGAAATTGTTGTATCCTCAATCCTCTGTTTTGATAATGAATTCTACAATTATGTCCTTCATTTAACTCACCTTGAATGTATACTGATCAATTTACCCCTTTTCACTTCCTTCAAATCTTCACTAGTATCACCTCCTCCAATTAAAAAGGATTTGGTGGCTTAGCGTTAGGTATGAATCTATGATTGAGATTCATTCACTTTTCCACTAAATTCCTTCCATTTTTCTAATTGGTTGCATGTTGATCACATAGGAAATCCAAATAGATTTGATCTTATCTTCAAAGCTTTGAGATCTATCCATATGTCAGCTCAAAAATGGTTTGCATAGTTGTTTGTGCCATCACAAACAACTAGGTCAATTCTATGTTACTCGGCACTTGATAATATTGATGCTTGGCACATACTATAATTCTATTCTGGCTCGGCACTTGAACTTGCTTGGCATCTATACACATTATACTTGACATATGTTTCTAGCTCGAAATGAACTTAGTAAAAAGCTTAATTGTGTTGACACTCAATTGTCAAAACCAATTTGAGATCAACAATCTCCCCCTTTGACATGAGTGGCAAAAACACTTAACTATACATGATGAATCAAATCTCCTCGACTATAGTATACATCCAGTTTGACATATATAAAAAACTTCAAAATTGGTCAAAATTTTGTAATGAACCATATACCTAAAAAAATTTGGGACTCCCCCTAAGTTTATGTGTCTTTTCTATATCCAAGATCTCTCAAAGGGGATTTGACTCTTATTGTTACTCTTTGTCTTCAATTATTCTGATACTCTCTATCTAATATGTTCTGATATGCCCTACTTCTACTTTTCTATTGTTTACTCCCCCTTTGTTTGCTCTTCTATCTATTTATTTATATCTCCCCCTTTCACATGTCCCCCCCTTGCATATTTGTCTCCTTCTTTTATCTCCCCCTTTTAAATATTTCTCCCCCTTTTTTGACACTGATGTCAAAGGGTCTATACACTAAGTGTGTATTTATCCAAGAAGTTCTTATTCACTTCCATTATAATCTTGTGAACAACATGCCAATTGTCTATTGCTAGATCTAATGATTTGATTTGGATGATTGTCTCTACTACAAGGTGAACTAAGCCATCCAAAGTTGAAACATTAGGATCTTTCTTAAGTATTGTTTCAACATAGGCTAGTACCTTTTGTAGAACTTCCATGTCAAGGGTCAAGAAAGCTTGAATCTAGACTAGCTTGAATCTTGTGTTAGCCTCTTCTACTGTTAATATAGCTAGTTCCTTTTGTGTGTGAAGCGTCAAGTGAAAGTGCTTCTCACTTTGAGCTGGGTTATTTGGTAATTGCATATAAGATATTTTCAAATTTCTTTCCAAAGTCATAATCCTCTAGATCATTTCTTGTGTGAAGAGTGTGAGGTCACACAATTTGGTGTACATTAAGAATATATTCTGAAGTACCTTCTTAACTTTTTCAATCTCTATAGCCAATTCAACTTGTGATAGTGCTATTCCACTGGATATCTTCTAATTAACTTTACTTTAAAACTTCTTTTTAGAACATTCCATGAGTTTTGCATTAGTTTCTCAGTCTTCATTTGTGACCTATTCAACAATTTTCGATAATTGTTCCAATATAGGCTTGGTTTCATCAGGTGTTTGCAAGTTGAATGCATCTAAAAAGATGTCTTTGATCTCATGTAGTGCTTGCTTTTTCTTATACTCCTTTCAAATTATTTCATGATTCTTCTTCCTTTCGAATGCCTCCTACATGATATTGATTTGTTCTAGGTTCATGGTTGCATAGTCATATTTTGGTATAACTATTTCCTCATCTAGTGAAGTACCATTGTAACCTTTGTTCAGCTCGAGCCTGGTGCAAAAATATGAAGTGGCATTTCATCAGTTCTCAACTTCTAAAGGACTTTGGTAGGAGTGTCAGTTGTTGGTAAATTAACCAATGTTTGAATGGCTTCCTGCTCCTTTCCCTTTGGAATGTCCTTGTCTTATTCTAATTTTTCTTTATTAATCACAATTATCTATGGTGCACCTTGTGTTTGTGTAGTAGGTACAGATACCTCTAACTGTCCTACTTGTTCCTTTGTGGGCTCCTTTATAGTCTTAGTTTGTTGTTCAATCATAACAACTTTAACTGTGGTATCAACCAATGTATCTTTGGATGCTTGCTCTTAAGGTTGATCACTAGTAGCTGTAGGGATGATAGAAGTTGGATCTTGTGTACTCACCTTATCCTTGGTTATGTTAGCTACTACTTTTTGTAACTCATCCACACTGACCAACACTAGATTATCACATAATTTAGCCTGTAATGTGGATTGGTTAAAGATCTTCTTTACATCTTCTATAGTTAGTGGATTGATGTTCTGAGCTAAGCCGTTACGAACATCTTTTACTTTTACTATGATTGTAGGTGTGTTTGTGTCATGTGGAGGGCTTAATGGTGGAAATTGTGTGTCTTTCACACTTGATCTATTTGCTGCTCCTTAGCTATTGCCATTTCATCTCCCTTTTGTTGTGTCTCCTCCACTATGCTACCTTCCTTTTCTTTCTTAATTTCACCTTCCTTATGATCGTCATCTTCTTCATTGTTTCTTCCCTTAAAGGGATCCTCTTCTCCTTCCTTGACAATAGTCAAGCCATATATCAACTTCTACATTTGAGTTGATTTCTTTACAACATCTTCAATCTTGTTTTGAAGTATGCTGAAGGCTCTATACTTGGGTGCAAATTTGCTACCATGTTTCTTGTTTGCCTTTGTTATTTGTCCTTTTGACAATTCTAGCATCACTTGTGCCAATGTAGACTCTCTTATTTCTTTCTCCATATTTAGGAACTAGTGCCATTTATTCTCAACAATTGAATATAAATCTTTGGGCATTGTATTATCAAATTCAAGAGGGGTAGTCTTGATTTTTTCCATCATGGCACACACTAATTCTTCAACCTTAATTTGATCTTTTCTACTCAATTTATTAAATTCAATATTTTTCAAACCATTTAAGTCTACATCATCCCTAACATTATCACAAATGTTTTCAGTATCAGACTTGGAAGCATGACTTACCACTTTGAACTAGCTTGTGTCTTTTGACTCGGTCCTTTCATCATCAGATTCTAGTTGTGCAACATATTTTCTCCTTAATTCTTATGCTTAAGACCTTGTTGTTCAGTAGCCTTCTTCTTCTCTTTTACTTTCTCCTTAGCCTTTTGAGTGGTGGTCCTTGTGGTGGCTCTTGTGGCTGGAGTAGTAGGCTTTGCAGGTCTTGGTTTTTCAATTTTCTTTTCCTTTGGCTAAGTTGTAGGCTGTGGCTTAGCCTTTCTCTTTTCTGGTTCTTGTTTGGCTAGTGCTTCCTTGGCTTGTTCCTCCTCATCATCTTTTTCTTTAGTATCTTCACCCATTCCTTGGGTTAGGGAAAGAGGTTCCTGGCCTTGCTCTTTTTCTTCCTCTTCTTCATCATCATCATCATCTTCATCATTACCTTCAACTTCCTCATCAAATTTAGCTTTCATCTTTCTCACTATTTTATCCTTCTTCTTTAGAGTTGAGGTAGGTTTCAACTACATTTTGACCTTAGATTTGACAACATCATAATTACCAAAGATTTTTTCTGACTTATCAACTTCTTTTGCAAGTACTGCAGTGATGGCAGCTGATGCTTCATCTATGTTGGTTTCATAACCCAAAGGCCTTAGCCATCTCACTCAGGGTACTACAACCTAGATAGAGGTGTAATCAATGTCTACCAAGAAAAAAATGTCATTTTAGTACTTCTCCACCAAGGAAACATAAATTCTTAGCCTCTATTTCATTGACTGCTTGAAGTCTTCAAAGTAACTAGTCATCACCAATTCAAAATTGTCTCCCATTTGTTCAATGTACTCATTTATTTGCACAGCCACATACCTATTAGTTTTCCATCCTATCTTACCAAAAGATGGGAATTCATTTTAAACATAGAAAAATATGCATATCAATATGGAACCAAACTTACATTGAGCACTTTTAGATCTCCTTATTGCTCTGAAGTTCTCCATTATTTGCTGCAACTATAGCTTTGCTAGATCATAAGTATGATCTTTCTTCACGATCTTGTATCCTACATCAACTGTAATACATGGAACACTATTCAGTTAGTTTGACTAATAGAAGTTGTGTGATATGACCCTCATTGCAAATTCAAGAAGTTGATCCTTGATAGTATCAATAGTCATTCCTCTCTTGTTCCTTTGCCCCTGTATTTCACTCAATCACTTCTTTAGAGTTGCTCCTTAGTGTATTGGGCCATTCTAGGGTTGGATATACTCTAACCCTATGCACAATCCTCTTTAACAGTTTGATAGGTCCTCCTTCTAGCCATAGGAATCCATCATAGATTCTACTTAAAACAATTCTTATCCACTCTATTTTGAAGACAATAGGGAAATATAGGGCATGGGTTAGTCCTTTTCTTTCTACAATTTTGAATTCTTCTTTTAACTCTCTATTTTCACATAATTTATCATATGCTTGACAAATTTCCATGTCTTCAATTCCTCTAGCCTTGCAATTATAACACTTCCTTACATCCTAAACCATTATGACCTTGGGTGGAATAAATGATAATGCACTTGCTAGGTCATTTTTGTATGCAACCTCTAGAATAGCCCAAAAGTCTAGTTGTTTTACTTCATTACCGACTAGTTGAACTTCAAATGGTTCCCTATCCTTAGGAATCTTAGAGCTAGAGGCCATTTTGCAAACTAGCATTTTAACTAAATGAAACTGCATAACTCGGCACATGAAAAATACCTTTAGATCGATGGAATGATGCTTGCTCATTACTAGAATCTGTGCAAATGCTTTGTTCTTTCTTGAAAATCACTTCTTCACTCTGCTTGCTCTTGCTCTATGTTCATAATGATGAAAAATGAGCAAAAATCTTCCTTATACCTTTTCAAAACATCACATTTAATGCATGGTGCTTATACAATTATAAAATCAGCTTCTATGTAATTTTATTTCACTTGACATCTATTGGTTTTTCCATCACTTAGCAGCTTCAACTGACTTTGGCTGACAACTCGACGCACACTAGAATTTTACTCAACAATTGAAGAATACTTTTCACACTTAGCAATAAGATGAAAACTTAAAGATTTAACCTGGGTTTTTGCTTGTTGACTTGCATCTTTATTCATGCTAGTTTATCCTTTTCAGCACTAACTTATCTTGGAACTAATGTATGATGAGGCATTTAAATATCAGTCCCACATACCTCCTTTTTCTTAGTTTGATGAAATGTGACCACTTGACCTTTTGGGTGAAGTGATCTCTTCATTTGATGTACTGCATCCATCTTTCTTCTTCCATGTTTTTTTCATCTCTCGTCTGATGAGTTCAACATCTACCTTTCCTTTTCCCTTTAGTGTTGCCTTTGTCCTTGTTGGGTAGTGCTTGCTAATATGACTAGTCTTCAAATAGCTAAAGCATGTAGTTTGATTCAACCATTTTTTGTAGCTACCACTGAAGTGTGTTCTTATGCAATTCTCTAGGATGTTTCCATACTCTTGACAATAATGATAGCTATGTCTTGTAATGTAATCCCAATTATAGGAATTTTCATAGCTTCTTCCCTTTGTTGACTTGTTTGATGACCACGTGGTCCTGGATCTACATTCAAAGGCTTTGTGTTCAAACTTCTAACAATTGTAGTTGTGTCCTTCAAATTTTGGTGCATGCATGATTCTATTTCTACATTCATGTGCTTGATGACCTCATTTTTTGCACTTGTGATGATGAGTTAGGTTCGTTGGATAGCATTCTAACTAGCATTCTTACTCATGCAAACATTAGTTGTGTGTCTTTCTTTCCATAATGATGACAAGTGGGTTTAGAATTCTTACCTTTATTATTTCTTTCCTTAGCATTTTTGGAAGATTCTCCTTCTTCATTTCTTGTGTAGCCCAATCTTGATGTGTCACTACTAGATCTAGGGAATTTCAATAATTGCTCAAAGTACTTGATGGCTTCATTGGCTTGTTGAAACTTTCAGCAAACTCCTTTTCTCTTTTCAAGTCATTCTACAATTGCTCATTCTATAACTTCAATGTAGTTATCTTAATGTCCTTGACATTCAACTTATGATGAGCATTCATCATTTGTCTTAGGGTGTCGAATTTCATGTTTGAGATCCTAGATAGCTCTACTAATTTTTCTTCCAATCTATTTGACAAAATTCTTTTATCTTTGTCAATCATGGTCTTGTCTTCTATCACTTTCTTCTTTTGTTTAGTCACCTCACATAGCAATATTGCTTGTGATTCTTGTTCCAACTTGAGATTTTTGATCTCCTTAGCTTGTGCTCTATTCTTGTCCATGAGATCTACAATTGCTACATTAAATTCATAGGAGCTCCCATCTACAAATAAATTTGTGGTGTCAATATCTTTGTATTAAGTATCATTTTCTACCATAGCAATCTCTTTCCTTCTCTTTAGCAAACTTCGCAAGACATCTATGGCTTCATCCAGTTGTTGTGGTAAGAGATGTATCTCAATCTCATGATTTTCAATGGTATTTCCCAACTTGTAAACTTCCATCTCAAGATCTTTTCTCCAATCTGTATGGCTTCTCCTGATGAGAACTCAACTCTGATACCAATTGTTGCAAATAAAAATGGGAATGTATACTTCTGAGAGTGGTGGGGGAATTAGAAGTACTAATCTCTAACCAATAAATTTTTTTTCTTTAAAAAAATGCATGCATAAACATATTGAAATAACATGTAAAGTAAATGCATTCACATGAAGACTTCACACTAGATATGATTACCCAGAAACCCTCTAATGAGAAGGTAAAATTGGGGTGGAGATGACACCCACAATTCTTCACTAATGTAGCAATAAATTTCACCTATTAAGGTTACATAATTTGACCATTCTCATGATTTTCCCTATGAAAGGCTTGCCCTGTTAAAGGCTTACAAAGGATTGTTAGATCCCACCCTATTAAAGGATTTTAACACCCTATTAAAAGTGTGCCTAGCTAAAGGAATTTAGAACACTCACTTGGAATGTCACCTTATTAAATGATTTCACAATGACTGTTAAGTCAACCTTAATATAAAGAATTTCATCCTACTGATATAGTTGTTATAAAGTACAGTATAATGTTTGATCTAATTACTTACAATCTGGTATTACTAATTTTAGATCTCAATTTTGTCCTTCTTGAGCCTTTCTAATCTGATATGAAATTTTTGTATTCTTGATCCTTTGTTCTGATAACTAATTTTGTAATTTTGTCCTTCTTCTAAGTCACCTTGAATGTATACTGATCAATTCACCACTTTTCACTTTTTTCAAATTTTCATCGGTATCACCTCCTTGCATGCATTCTCTAATGCTCTCTCTCACATACTAAATTATGAGGCTTTGTCTCCCTTTTAAAAAGACTTTGGTGGCCTAGGGTTAGGTATGAATCTACGATCGAGATTCATTCATTTTTTTTCTCAATTCCTTCCATTTTTTTTATTGGTTGCATGTTGATCACATAGGGAATCCAAATGGATTTGATCTTATCTTTAAAGCTTCAAGATCTATCCCTATGTCAGCTCAAAAATGGTTTACACAGTTGTTTGTACAATAAAAAACAACTAGCTCAATTTTGTGTTACTTGGCACTTGATAATATTGATGCTCGACACATACTATAATTTTGTTTTGGCTCGGCACTTGAAATTTCTCAACATCTATACACATTATATTTAGCATATATTACTAGCTCGGCATGAACTTAGTAAAAGCTTAAGTGTATTGACACTCAATTATCAAAACCTATCTAAGATCAACACTATAAACAAAACATATGAAGCAATCTTTACTACTTCCAAGTCTGTGTAAGCTAATTTCTCATAAGATACTTTAATTAATAGGCATTCTTCCAATTATCTCTATACAAGATCAATTTTCAAAGTGCAGTTCTCCCTTAGCAATGAAAATCTCTTCAATATCATTTCCTTCTGTAGCTCTAAAATCCTAATTTCATCATTAACTTTTCTTATTCTCCTTTCTAGTTCTACAATATGAACTGAGTGATTCTACACTTCATTCACAAGTTCCTCTAACTCTCTTAGTTTAACACTCAACTCACCTGAAATATCCTTAAGAAATATGTGTGTTAGAACACACTTCCCATATATAGGCTTTCCTTCAATCAAACATTTTTTTAACTCCTTGATGTCATCAAGAGTCTTCAAATCTCCTTTAATATTTTTATCTAGAATTTCCTAAACATTTTTGCATCATGTAACTTTTGAACTTTGGTGGTTGCCACTTTTGATAAGTGCATAAATTTAGTGTCAAAGGCTTTGATCACTACACTTTCTCTACCCTAAGATTTAGTTTCAGTAATCTTCTCTGATATTATACTCTATAATTTCTTTGTAACTTATGTCAAATAATTTTGTAAAATCGTTACCTTTTTGTTTTTCTCAAACAATTTTTGGAGTGATGAGTTTAGTTCAAATTGAATGTCAAAATCTGAATTGTTTCCTAAAAAAGTGCTCATGAAGACTCAAGTGGTGATTTAAAGGAACTAAGTTCACTTATCTTTATCTTTTTGGCTTCCTCTTCCTTTTTCTTCTCCTCATCTTCATTTTTCTTCTTTGCTAGAGCAAATGATTCTTTTCCATTTAACTCTTATATTAAGTTTACCTGGGTGAGCTCATAAATATAGGAGGAATTATATATTCTTGGATATTATTATTAGAAGGATATTGTGAGTCATCCTTTTGACTCCAACTACTCCTAAGATATCATATGTGGTTAATTCTAATTTGGACACCACCCTTCTAGATTGTAGGTGGATGGTAGGTGGTTGACTCCACCAAGACTTTACTTCCTCAAAGTTGACACACTTGTCTCAATCTTGTCCAAGTATCCTCCAAGATCTTGCCTATATGAGAAAGCTAGCTCTTATGTATTACACATTAGGAAATATTTATTCTATTATGCCTTTGAGCATTTACATCAGAGATTGTTCTTGTATTGTTATTCTAACAATTTATCTCCTCTTTATTAATCTAGATGTCTTTCATTAGATTCTATTTTTTATTTATTTTATACAAATTCTAACATGGTATCAAAGAAATTTTGAAAGAGTAGATTATTTTTTATTAAAGTTCGTGTAAAATCACATATTATTTTCTCTTACATGTCTATACAAACTGGAGAATCAGAAAGGATTAATGAGTCCCTCTTTTGCATATATGTGTTTTTTTATTAATCACTTGATTGTAGCACTTTGGTGGATTCATAGAGCCATTGTGACCATTCCATTTCATCTAGAAGGTTTGAAAAAGTCAAAATCAAATTTTATTTCATCCAAATCGGACTCCATTTGCATCGATTAAAAACACATGCTTGGAGCTCAAATCTACAGGTAGACACACAAAACAAAGCATTTCCAAGCCAAAAAAACCCTATGATTGCATCTAGAAGGCTTAGGAGATGAATTTTCATGTATAATTTGGCCTATTTTGGAGCTCTCTTTGGTGTATTTTTCATGATTGGCATGCAAACTGAGGTAGAAGTGTATTTTTAAAAATAAAAATATACATATAATCTTGGTCAACACAACCTCCCAATGCAAATCCATGTAACCATTTACCCACCAACAATAAACACAAACCAATGTCAGCATATGGAACATTGACTACAACAAAGGTCGTCAACCACTTGTTGATTAAAGGGAGGAGTGCTTCACTTAACATTAAATTTATGAATGTGGGACTAACTTTTCACCAAATTTTTCTAGGTTACTATATAAATTTTGATGTGTATTTGACCATCAACATAGGTTATTTCTATTTACTATGAAATCCATTTTTCCCATCAAATTTAATATAGTATTTTCTAGTTTACCCTTCTTCATGTGCATTTCTTGTTTGGAAGTTTGACTTTGAATAGCCATAACTTGGTCATCTAGACTAAAAATTAGGTGCAATTAATTTTTATTTGAGGTATAATTCTCCAAATAATGTAGTGGTGATATTATTTTGGAGTTTTAGATACATATGGTAATCCAAAATTATAGGTTTTCATGACTGTACATGTGTAATCCTATGTTTTGGAACTTCCAGAGCATTGTACGGGTTCATATAGATAGATTTTTGAGTGCCATTTTTTTAAAAAGTGCATGATTTTTTGAGAAGAATCCATATATTCTATAAAAATAGCCATATTTGGATGAAAATTATACTTTCAACTTTTGGCCAAAATTGACACTTGTAATATTTTGGATTCATAGAAATCCTTAGTCCTGATTGTATAAGTCTTCATTTTCTTTAGATTGAAAGTTTTAACTGAAAAATCAAGTCCACTTTGAACCATATTTTGTAAAAGTTGCAAGTTTACATGCACTAAATTATAAAGTGACAAAATCATTGCATCTTGGGGGTGTGGTTTTTGATCTAGTAAAATGGGAGGATAGTCTCATGTGTACTCTCTTGTACTCTCATTACTGTCTTGTATTAACCTTTATTCTCTTTTATTCTGCACAACAATCTTTATTTCTGCAAGTTAAAATGGTTCAATCAATAATACCCCATTACTCACACCCTATAACTACTATTACTAGAAATCTAAAATGACAATCTATCTTAAGGAGTTAAGATTATATAGAGTAACCATGGGTTTTGAAATTGAACCACCATTACTTGTTGAAAAGCCTAACTGGCACAACAAATATGATGAGGCATATGGTACCTTATGCATGGCTATGTCTCTAGAACTTCTCTTTCTTGTGGAATCATCCATAACTCCTAATAATGTATGGACAACATTAGAAAGATTATTTGGAAAGAAAGATGATTTAGGAGGGCATCAATTAGAGAATGAATTGATAGGATTGAATCCATGTAACTCTGATACTATTCAAGACTTCTTTACTAAGTTGAAAGCTTTAAGATTGTAGTTAAAAAAATGTGGAATTGAGAAGAAATGATCAACAACTAATTCTAATTATTCTTTTCAAACTTGGTCCTACATATTTTGTTTTTGTTTCTACCTTCCATGCTACTAAAAGTTCCTTAAGCAACAACTACACAAAGTCTTCTCTTGATGAGTTTACAAATGAACTCACAAAAGAGTCAGATAAGTTGTTCCATATGGGTATGTTCAAGTCATCTAAGTCTCATGCTTTGATAGTAAATTAGGTCATAAGAGAACAAAGAGGCATTCCTAAGCAAGAAAAGAAACAAAAGTATCAAGCTGAAAGAATCAAGAAAATAAGTTTACCAATCCAAAAGTAGTAAATGATGCATCTTCTTCAAAAAACAATAAGCCAAAGAAAGAGAAGAACATGTTCCTATTATAAGAAACTTGGTCATGATGAACATAAATGTTTGAAAAGGAAAATTGATCACTTGTCCCATCTTCTTGAAAGGGACAATATCAAATTGCTTGATTCTATCAAGTCAAATTCATCACAAGAATCTCCCAAGGAATCACATAAAAGAAAATGAAAGGGAAAGGCCATAATAGTTTTTTCCTTACAACTAAATTCATGGATTATTGATTCATGTGCTACACACCACATGGCTTTATCAAAAGAATGTTCATCCTCATTCAAGTCATCTTCAATGTCGTCCATTCTTTTGGGTGGTGACACTCCTACTAAAGTGCATGGGAGAGGGCCTATTGATGTGAGTGAAGGGACATTTCATGATGTTCTTTGTGTCCCATCTTTTCCAACTAATTTTCTATTTGTTTATCAGATCACTCACATAGGCTTTGGCAATTAAGTTGAGTTTACTCTAGATACAATCATTATTAGTGAGACGAACAATGGGTCGACAATTACAATGGGAAAGACAAAACATCAATCAAGATTGTATCACTTCTCTCAATTTGTTCCTAATTCTCCTTCACCAATATTACTCACTCACTTTGATGAAGTGATTCATTTATGGCATCAACCATTTGGCCACTTAAATTATTGCTACTTACAACAACTCTGTCAACATGTTATGGTTACAAGGTTGTCTTCTATTTGATTTTCTAATGGAGTTTGTCAAGGATGCATTTTTAGCAAGCATCCTAAAGAAACATTTGATAAAGGAAAAGCATGGAGAGCCATGCAACTTCTAGAGCTAGTACATAGTGATTTGGTAGGACCATTTCCACATCCTTCTTTTAGTAAAGCCAAATATGCTTTAACATCCATTGATGATATTTCTTCATACACATGTGTATATTTTCTCAAATAGAAGTTTGAAGTCTTTGAGTATTTCCAATATTTCAAGGCTTTTGCAAAGGAAAAAATCAAGACGTTCATCAAGGTCTTGCACACAGAAAATGGGGGGGGGGGGGTGGAATATGTCAACCAAAGGTTTGAGAAATTCTGAATCTTAGAAGGAATTGATCTTCAATGCACATTTCCCTATAGTCCACAATAGAATGAAATTGCAAATAGGAAGAATAAGTCCTTAAAGGAAATGATCAATAGTATGATCCATTCCAAATATTTAGCACCTCATTATTGGGCATAGGCCATTAAATTTGCATGTTACATTCAAAATCAGGTTCCTCATCAAGCTCTAAAGAGGGTAACTCCTTTTGAAGCTTGGACAGGTCAAAAACCTACAGTCAAACACTTTCAAGTGTTTGGGTCTACTACATGGGCCCATATTACAACCAAGAAATGTAAGGTAATGGATCTCCAAAGAAAGCCTTGTATACTTGTTGGGTATCCAGATGGCGTCAAAGGCAATAGGCTTATCCATCCTATCACACATGAGATTAGTGTTCACTTTGAGGAAGATACATCAAGTTCTTCTTCTATCACTTCTCCATCATTCATTCCTATGGAGATATTGTGACTACATGATGATAGTTCTTCTAAAGTTCTTGATCTTCCTAATCTCAAGGATAACTTTACTGGGTAATGTTCACCAATTGGCTAATCTCACTCATTAGAGACCCAAATTTGGCTAATTTTTTTATACTTTTGGGGTGTCCATATCACATGCACTTTACAAAAATTAGATCTCATGCTTAGAACAATTGCCAATAATAATACAAAAAAAATTGTACTTTAGTGATGATTGCACAAATGCAATTTATTTTTTCCATGTGGTAAATTATATATATTCACTTGCAATTTCCAATTCTTATCTTAATTGATGTTATATTAGCCAATATTTGGTAAAAATTGAAGTTGGTTATATGTCAAGTATGTATATTTGAAATGGATCTTTATTCTAGAGGCTTTCCATGAAATTTCTTATCTTTTCTCACTTTGGCCCAAAATATATTTTATTGGGAACATGTGCATTTACTTTTGGTACTTTCTTAAAATGCAATATCCTTTTAAAAGTTTGGCCCAAAATAGAATTTAGGCCATTGATTTAGGATCCTCCAGTGGTCATAAATAATAGGGATGTTGCATGCATACCACCATTCAATAATTTGGAGGGAAACTATAATTGATAAAGGTGGAATAAATTTAACCTACAAATTTGATAATCAATTAGGATCCATATAATAATAATAAAATAATGGTTTCTAGGTATGTACACTTTTTTCCATGATTTTCATCAATAATGAAAGATTCACCAAGGTTTTACAGAATTTCATACAGTTGAAAAAAAATTGCCAATAAAATTAATTTTTTTCCTACTCAAAAACATTAACTCACCAACAGAAATTAATTGTTTTCTACTGAACTAATGTTTGATTCACCAAAATTTTATACATTTTTTAAAAGGGGGGTTTCTTAAAGTCGTCCCTACTTGATCTAGATGAAGAATCTTCTTCTAATTCAAATTATGATGATGGGGATCTTTCTTCCTCCAATCATTATTAATAGAATCATTGTCCTATAGATTATCCATATGCTACAAATATTGGGCCTTATTGGGCTCAATAGACATTATAATCAACAAACAATTGGGCTAGTGATCCTTTAGATAAGGGAAGAACAAGGTCTCAGTTCAAATAAACTTCACATCTCTTTCTTGCTACAAATTCTGATCCACAAACATTTCAAGAATCTACTAGTGTTCCTCAATGGGATACTACTATGCAAGAAGAATTTAGTTCCATATATAGGAATCATACTTCAGATTTAGTCCCTCTTCCTCAGGGATAAAAACTTATTTGGTGCAAGTGGATCTATCAATTTTTTTTTGTGTAGATGGCTTAGTTGATAAGTATAAGGCTTTCCTAGTCATTAAAGGATTCTCCTAAGTTCTTGGAATTAACTTCTCTAAAACCTTTGCACCAGCTGCAAAGAATAATTCTATCTGACTTATCTTTTCCATCACTACATTCCATCATTGGGAAGTTCATCAAATTGATCTAAAGAGTGCATTTCTTTATGGTGACCCTTAAGAAGAGATCTATATGGATCATCCATAAGGGTTCATTGAGGGTTCTAAATTTGTCTGTCACCTTCAAAAATTCCTCCATTGTCTTAAACAAGCTCTGCAATTCAATATGCCAAGATGTAATCCTTCCTTCTATCAGTTGGGTTTACTCATTGTCATCCTAATCCAAATGTCTACATATTGTAGCAAGATGAAACTCTCACCTTTTTTGTCCTCTATGCTGATGACTTGTTCATCATAGAGAGTCACTCATCTCACAACATCATAGTCAAAACTACACTTCATGATTGATTCTTAATGTTTGACTAAGTCCTTCGTCATTAATTCTTATGGATTGAGATCTCTTAGTCACCTTCTAGCATAGTTATTGACAAGCTTAAGTACGCTCTTGATATGCTCTCCAAATTTCAAATGGCTGACTGCAAGTCTAAACCAACTCCATCTCTATTAGGGGTCAAAATTGAGGCTTCTTGTTCTTCACCCTTGGTTGATGCTACCTTGTATCATCAATTGTTTGTAGCCTCATATACTTGATTCACACAAGTCCTAATATAACATATGTTGTGGGAATGGTTTCTAGGTTTACGTAGGAACCACATGAGCTGCACTGGAAAGTAGCTAAATAGATTCTTCATTACATCCAGGGTACTCACAATTATGGGATTCATTATTTAGTAGTTTTGATATTGACTTGGTGAGCTATACAGATTCAAATTAGGCAGACGATTCTCAGGATTGTAAGTCTACTTCTAGTTATTACTTCTCTCTTAGTTTTGGTCTAGTTTCTTGGTCAAGCAAGAAAAAATCTTCTATTGCTCTTTTATCCATTGATGCTAAGTATCAAGGAGCAATTAATGTAGACATTGAGGCTATTTGGCTTCAACATATCCTTAACAAGTTTGGCATTTCTTTCCAAAAGTCAATAGTCATCTTTTGTGACAATCAAAGTGCTATTCATATTTCTCCTAATCTAGTCCATCGTCAAAGGACCAAGCACATTGAGATTCACATACAATATATAATGGGTAGAAGCAAGAAGTTGGATCTCAATTCCAAGGAAGTCCATAGATTGAGATCACACTCTTTTAGAAACATGCACCCTTTTTTAAAAATGGGCACTCATATTAGGCTCGGGTGTCTAATCCAAAATTCAATAAATGGGCACCCATTTTTTTTTAAATCAGGTGCCCATTTTTAATTTTCAAAAAATAGGTACCAATTTTTGAAAAAATAAAAAATTGAATTTTTATAAAATGCATACTCATTTTTCAAAAATCGGGTGCCCATTTTTTGGTTTGAAAAAATAGACCTACCCATTTTTAAAGAAATCATTTTTTTTGGGGATTTTAAATACGTTTTAAATGTCGATTTTACATTTTCAAAACAATAACCCTTTTTTTGAATTTTAAAAAATGTTTTCCCATTTTTTACAACATGGGCAAGAGTTTTTTCTCCAGCCTTAGATTTTCCATTGAGATAGGCTCGGTGAGCAAGCCTATGCCTTGACCTCTCAAGATCTAACTATGAAATTGAATTGATAAATTCATAGCTTGCCATAATTTTTAGAGGGTCTATCCTAATTTTTGAAGTGCAGATTTTATTTACTAATTTTGTATTATTTTTTCATCAAACATGGTACCTAAATGTAAAATAGCAAGGTTCACTAAAACTTTAATAACATTTTATTTTATAATTTTTCTTAAATTAATTTATATGTCATAAATCTATATACAATTCTTATGAATTGAAAAAGGTGAAATTTTGATCAAATTATGATGCCTTTACATGAGAGGTTTTAAAATTTTCCTTTATAGCCAATTAAAAATTAATAATAAAACAAAATTTCAATAAAAAATTAAGAAAAAATATTATCATCAATCTTTGATGTGTTAGGTAACTTTCTTTTAAAGGATTTACAAAATTCATTTATTCGTGTCAAATTATGGAGTTTGTACATGAGTGTAGCATGAACCTGAAACAAGCATTTTGAAAAAGTGGTTTTTAAAGATTCATACCAAAAAACATCTATCATATGGGTACACAAATAAATTACATATTCAAAAACTAGATTCCAAACACTAAAATTTTTAATCGTGAATATTTTTCATATTCAATCTCTAAATGCCTTAAATTTTGACATCAATTCACAAGAAATTTCAAAAATATGAAAAATACTTCCACTTTTTTCCCAAAAGCAAGACCCAACTTCTTGCACTTATCCATATCTGGAAGCTAATTCATGAGAAGGTCCTTGACCTTTAGTATTGCTAGAAATCCAATCAAAATATAGATATCTTCACCAAACCCTTCACTAAGAGAAAGTTCATATACTTACGTGCCTTGCTTGGAGTGCAATAGGTGTCTTCTTTTCAAGATTTTAGCTTCATTTTAGTTCTCTTTTCGAGAAGATTTTTGTCACACTAGGTTTTCTCCTTTTCCTCTAGTTATGAGAGGTTGAATTCTAGTTGTACATGGGTACCTAACATGGCTTTGATGCCAGGACCCATTAGCTATATATCACATTATAGTACTTCCTAAGTTGCACATAAGAGGGGGTGTTAGAGCAAATGGTTCTTTTCCATTGAATTCTTATATTAAGTTTACTTAGGTGGGCTCATAAATTAGGAGTAAATATGTGTTCTTGGATATTATTATTAGGAGGATATTGTGAGTCATCCTTTTGAATTCAACTTGTCTTAAGATATTGCATCTTGTTAATTCCAATTTTGGACACCACCTTTCTAGATTGTAGCTAGATCCAGTAGGTGGTTGATTCAACTAGGACTTTACTTCCTACAAGTTGAGACACTTGTCTCAATCTTGTCTAAGTATTCTCCAAGCTCTTGGCTATATAAATAGGCTAGCTCTTATGTATTACACATTAGGAAATATTGATGATATTATGCCTTTGAGAATTTATATCAGAGATTGTTCTTGTATTATTATTTTGACAATTTATTTCCTCTTGATTAATCTATGTTTTTTATTAGATTCTAATTTTTGTTTTTTTTATACAAATTCCAACATTATTTTCCTCTTCTTCTCTTTTTCAATTCCTCTTCTTTTCTTTTTCTTGCTTCCTCTTTTTCTCCTCTTCTTCCAACTTATTTTTATCTTCTTCTATATTCTTTTTTGCATCTTTATTTTTCTTTCTTTCTTCCTTTGACTCCTTTTCCTTTTATTCTTCTAACTTATTCTTCTTTTGTTCTTCTAATTTTATTCTTTCTTCTTCCTTTTCATTTTCTTTTCATTCTTTTTCATCTTCTCCTTCTTTCTCATCTTCTGAGCTCACATAGCTTAGCAAATTATCAACATTTTCTCCAAAATCCTCAAAAGGATCCCCTATTGTATCAATTGTTACATTATTGCTATCAATTTGCATTATATCCACACCTATTTTTACCTATAGAATTGTTGTTGTTGCAGGTGTTGTTGTCCTTTAAGGGCTCGAGGGTTTGAAGTTCTTCATCATTTACACTATGGCTTCTTGAGTCTCTTCCCTTAATTTCCCTTGTCTTTTTCCCTAAGTAAGGTTCAAGACTCTACAATAGATTCTACAAATATTCCTCACTTTCAACCACACATAGTTTTTTTTTATCGTGTTTTCTCTAATTTGTGTGTCCTCTTCTTGTAATCTCTTCTTCATGTTCACTAATCTCTCATATAGATTAGTAGGGATCTATTCTTTTGTACATCCTCAAACTTCTTATTAAGTGTCATATATCTTAATTTTGCATTCTCTAACTAGAGTTTATCCAAATTTTTGTACAAGTCATAATTTTTTTTAATTGAACAAATTAACCTTCATTTTTTATTGTGTTGGTTAACTTCTCTACCTTACATTTCCAAATATTTCTTTCTTTGACCTCACTTTCTGATTTTCTTTTCTCTTCAACAAATTAATTTGATTCCTCGGGTGTCTCTACTTGACCTTGCATTTTCTTTCCTTTATAAGTCATTAAGACCATTTTTTCTCTTCCCTAGTCCAATTTTCATCTACTTCACCCTCTTCTACTTATGGTTTTCTATTGGTTCTTATTTAGTTTCTCTTAGTCTAGCTGATTTCCTTTTGACTTCCACAGTGCTCACTTCTTCTTCACTAGATTCCACTAATGGAATTGTGGGTGCTCTCTAAATTTGTTCTTGTAAAATATCTACATATGGTATAGTTGATGTTATTGCTTGAGATTTATCAAGTGTTAAGGCTTCTGTCAAGGGGTTATTTAGAAAAGGTCCTACTCATACAAGTGGGGTTACAAACATGATTCCTTCCTCTCCACCTTTCCTCATTCTTTCTACTATTTGTCTCATAGTTGATGCTCCTTCTTTTAGGATTAACCTAAGACAAAAATAACAGTTGCATGCAAATATGACCAATATTAGAGAAAAAGAAGATCACATAGAAGAGAACACAAGACACCAAGATTTAACATGGTTCACTCAATCCCTAGGCTAAATCCACCAATAGCAAGAATTATATTATTATTATGCAGTGATTACAATCCACAATCCCTTACAACTCAATATTACTACAAGAAGCTACAATATCACCATTATATTATGAAATCCCTAACCCTAAGCCTTTTTATACAAGATTTTTACTACTTACAAAATTAGGGCTAGAATAAGTCATCCAACAAAAAAATAGTAGCCGATGCCTTTTATAATATAAGGTCATTTTTGCCTTCGAGGGAACTGCCCCCCAAAAACCCCATAGAGGCATTGCCCCTCAACCCTACTCTGTACTATGATAAGGAGCTCACCTAGAGCACTACCCCAAGACCCTGTAGGGGTGCTACCTCTTGACCCTATCTTGGGTCACAGCCTCCAAACCCTAATAAAAATTAATATGGGGAGAAATCCATACCAAATAAACCTCTAATTTTGATTAGTCCACATCACAATAATCTCCCACTTGGAGACTAATCAAGCTCCACAAAAATAACCTCCCTCTTGGAGATTGATATTGCACTGCTAAACATGTAGCTCCCAATAGAATATCAAACCACCATGGACTTTGTTATTCTTTTATTCTGTTCAATCTAGAAAACAAACCAAAGTTGAAGAGGAGTTTAACTTCACCCTTGTTACTACCTTGGTAAGTTCATATTTCCTAGATTATCATCTATATATATATCCTCTCCAGCTTTAATTGTCCATCATCCAAAACTAACCAAATGAAATTGTACCACAATTGTATGTCTTTCTTCTTTGAATGCAAAGCTGAATTCTTTGCAAGATGAATGACATTCTGGTTGTTTGTAAATAAATAGGATTCCTCTATTGATGTCCTAACTCCTTCATGAAGAATTGAAGCCATATCATCTCCTTGGTTTCCTCTTTAGTAGCAACATACTGTACCTCTGTAGTGGATAAAGCATTAACCTTCTTCAATCAAGAAACCTAGCTCATGGCTACCCCACTAATAGTGAATACAAAACCTATAGTACTCTGCTTGGTATCAATATCCCTTGCCAAATATGAGTCAATATATCCATGTAAATCAATAGTAGAGCCCCCAAAGTGTAAACACTTACTGGATGTACCACTCAAATATCTAAGAATCCATTTTACTGCATTCCAATTCTCAATTCCTAGATGAATCATATACCTACTAATGACTCCCAATGCATGTGCAATATCTGGCCTCGTACATACCATAGCATACATCAAGCTTCCTACAATAGAAGCATAAGGTACCTCATAAATCTTATCCTCCTCTTCTTGTGTCTTGGGACACATCTCCTTAGTAAAATTCAAATGGCCAGGTAAAGGTGTGCTAACAGATTTAACATTCTCAATATAGAAATGTTACAACACCTTTGCGATATAATCAACCTAAGATAATGTAAGTTTCTTGTTCTTTCTATCTCTACAAATATCTATACCAAGGATTTTTTTTTTTGCCTCCAAATCCTTCATAGCATATGAACGCACTAATTGTTCTTTTAACCCCTTAGTGTGATCCATATTACATCTAGCTACAAGCATATCATCAACATATAAACATAAAATAATTTAGTTGTCATCATCCAACCTCTTAACATATTCATAATGACCTGAATGAAACCTACTATATCTATTCTCATGCATAAAACTACATCAAATTTTAGATACCATTGCTGAGGTGCTTGCTTCAAGCCATATAATTTTTTCTTCAATATGCACACTAAGTTCTCCTTACCGTTAACCTCAAATCCCTATGGCTATGCCATATATATCTCTTCATCCAAATCACTATGAAGAAAGATTGTTTTAACATCAAGCTAATCCAAATGAAAGTCTTTAGTAGCCACAATACTTAAAATAGTGTGAATAGAAATCATTTTAACAACAACAGAAAATATCTCATCAAAATCAATGCCCATTTTTTGTGCAAATCCTTTTACCACTAACCTAGCTTTAAATAATTTCTTACCTCCATCCTCTTCTTTCAAAATGTAAACCCATTTATTATCTAAAGCCCTTTTACCTATAGAAAACTTACATAAATCTTATGTCTTATTTTTCAACAAAGATTCCATTTCTTCTTTCATTGCAAACTCCCACTAAATCTTTGTATCCACATGCACAGCTTCATCATAGCATTAAGGTACACTAGCATGAGTAATAAAAATAAAATACAAAGAAGGAAAAAATCTTTCTGGAGGTCTACTTAGCCTTGTTGACCATCAAACATTCACTAGGGTGTGTGGTATTTTTTGTTGCCATTGTTTCAAATCATGAGGAATTGCTAGAACATCATCTATTTGAGCATCATCCAACACTACATAATTATTTTTTGTCTTCTTATGTTGTTGCAATAGATTTTTGTACAACACTTTCTCATTGAATATGCCATCCCTACTTTCTACAATTTTATGATTTTCAAACTCCCAAAGCCTATAACCAAATTCATTAATGTCATATCTAAAACATACAAATTTCTTTGACTTAGCTTCTAGCTTGGTTCTATTTTTAGAATCTATATGAGCAAATGATTCACAACCAAAGGTTTTGAGAAAAGAATAACTCACTTTCTTACTAGTCCATGCATCCTCTAGAATACCACAACCCAAATGAGTAGATGGAACTCAATTAATCAAATATATAATAGTATTAATAACCTCCACCCACATGTTTAAGGGAAACCCTACATGCAACCTCATGCTTCTTGCATGTTCCATTATAGTCGTGTTCACACGTTTAGCTTTTTCATTTTCCTATGGAGTCCTTGGAACACTTTTTTGTCTACGAATACTATTAGTGGAGGAATAATCTTCAAATTCATGACTGCAATACTCACCACCATTATCAGGTGAGACATTTTAATTTCTTACTAGTCTCATTTTCAAGCAAGCATTTCCATTTCTTAAAAGTTTGAAATACATCATATTTATGTCTAAGGAAATAAACCAATAATTTTCTAGTTACAGATCATCAATAAATGTAACATAATAATGAGAGCCTCCAAGGGTAGATACTTGATCTGGTCCCCATACATCTATATGCACAAGGTCTAATCTCTCACTTTTCTTTTCTTTCCAATTCTTCACAAAACTCACTCTCTTTTGTTTTCCATACACAAAAATTTCACAATAATCCTTATTAAAACATCTTAGACCTAGTAAAACTTTCTTTGGATGATGTATTTTCATACCATTCTTACTCATGTGCCCATGTTTATGGTGCCATAGCGTTATATTAGAATCTATAGTACTCGTTTGTTCTCCATGCTCAAATGTAGCAATTGTTCCTAAACATTAATTTTTCTCTAAAATAGTCAAAGTAGAAGGAACAATATGACTTGTACAAATATATAAGGTTCCTACTTTCACACCTTTTTCTACTACAAAGGAACCTTTTGAAACCTTTTATTTTTTATCATTAAAAGTAACTACATAACCCTCATCATTGGGCTGCCCTTCTAAAATTAAATTCCTACTTAGCCTTGGAACATGTCTTACCTCATCTAGTAGCCAATGATTCCTACTTTGAAACTTAATATTAACTTTTCCCTTTCCAAAATTCTGACAAGGTTCATTATCCCCCAAATAAACAAGCCCAAAATCCCCTCGGACATAATCGATAAAATAACTTTTATGATTTGTAGCATGAAATGAAGCACCATAATCTAAAACCCATGAATCATCAATACTTCCTAAGAAAGAAGCAAAGTATCCTCTTTAGATTTGTTAATTACCATATTTTCCTCCTTGTTCCCTTCTAGCTTATATCCTCCATTGTTCTTTCAAGTCCAACAATCTTTCTTCTTATGCCTTGGTTTACCATAGTACCAATAACCTCTTGGTCCTCTAGATTGAGACCCCTTCCTCTTTGACTTTCCTCTTGATTTCCCACGATTTCTAGAATTATTTCCTCTCTTAGTTATTTTGCCTCTGATTTGTGCATTCAAAGAACTTCCTGATATAGATCCACCTGTTGTTTTCCCATGAGTTTCTTCACTCATAATAACACCAATCACATCATCAAATTTTAGGGTATTAGATCCAGAAACAAAATTACTCACAACCATTACCAAGCCATTCCATTTTTCAATAAAATAACACAAAATCAAGAGATCCCTAATTTCTTCATCAAAATTAATAACCCTAGAGGATAAATAACTAGTAAAAGTATTAAACTTATTTAAATGATATGCAACAAATCCACCTTCTATCATCTCCATATTATATAAAAGCTTATGAGAAATACCTTGTTTGAAGTGGAGGGCTTTTCATATGTATAGTTTCACTAGGATTTGCATCAGCTCTTCCATCATCCTCACTTTTGTAATGTTAAATGTCTTGTTGGTGCCAAGCATGATTGAATTCTTCCAAGTTCCTTTCTATTTAAAATCTCCCAGTCCTCATCTATCATAGTTCTCTATTTCTTGGATTTTCCTTCTAGAGGCTTCTATAAGTCCTTCTGATAAAGATAGTCCTCCATTTGCATCTTCCATAACTAAAATTTCTACCCATTAAACTTCTCCACCTTTAGCTTACCCTCGCTTGCCATAGCTCCCAGTCAACCATGAGACCTTTGTGTAGAGGATCACTAAAAGAAAAAATGATGATGGTCTATCTAAAAAAGTAACAATGATAGTTTGAGCTAAAAAAAGGATGACCATCTCGCTTTGATACCACTAGTTAGTATTAAACTCAGAAAAAAATAATAGTTACAAGAAAATATAACCAATATCAAAAAATAATATATCGCACAGAAGACAACACAAGATACAAAGATTTAATATGGTTCACCTAATCCCTGAGCTACATCCACCAATAGTGAGCTCTCAATATTATTATTATCCATTGATTACAATATGAAATCCCTTACAATTCCATACCATCATAAGAAGCTATAATATCAACATTACATTATGAAATCCCTAACCCTAAGCCTTTTTATACAAGCTTTTTATTGCTTAAAAAATTAGGGCTAGAATAAGTTGTCCAATAGGAAAATAGTAGTTGATGCTTTTTATAATATAAGCTCATTTTTGGCTTTGAGAGAAGTACCCCTGAAAACCCCCATGGGGGCATTGCCCCTTGACTCCACCCTATACTGCAATAGGAAGTGCACCTAGGGCACTGCTCCAAGACCCCAACGGTGTGCTTCCCCTTGACCCCATCTTTGGGGTGCTGCTCCCAAAACCCCCATAGAAATAATATGTGGAGAAAATTGCATCAAATAAACCTGAGTCTAATTAGGCACCACGTCACAACATCTTTTGGGGTAATTTGGGATTCTTCATGGTGGCCTCAACCTTTTTATTAGCTAGCTTCTCAAGCTAGTCTTGATAAGTCATCTATATTATCTCATCAAAGGTTCCAAAACTATTAAACTATTAATCTCTAGTTTACTTAAGAATCACTTCTACATATTCCTCAAATTTCTCTTCAGAAACTTCTTATCCAAGTGGCCCAACATATGTCATTCTAGGTTCTATTGATTCTATGTAGGTAAATTTATGATCAACCATAAACTATATATCATTTCTAAATTTTCCTATAGTTGATGGTAGAATTTCATATATCTACTTCATCTTAGTTTAGAATGCTTTAACAATTAGATCTAACATTCTTCTCAATATTACCAATAGGGTCTCTCTTGTAAAACTTAGCTATATTTTCCACGGTACACTTATCACTACTTAGTAACTCGGTTATATATGTGAATGAAATATTTTAATCAAATGAGAAAAACCATATAAGTTATTAATGACTTGAATCTGAATTGACTATTTTCACCTTCTAAATATTTTTTCTAGATTCTCAACAACTACGCTTTAAGTATCTCAGACATGTTAACATTTACTTTCTCAACACACATCTTCAGGTTGCATGAATAAATCCTGCTACCATATCATCTTCTCTTGAACTAGAAAAGATATTGGATGCCATGATTATGCTTATTAATCTTACATCATATTTTTTTATCATGTTTATTTTGATTCCTCTCCCATTGTACTCAAACTTAGTATTTTCAAACACAAGTTTATTTACACTCTTCTCATTTATTGGTATTGAACATTAATTACATAGAAGAGTCACTTCTTGAATGATGTTTCTTGATATATATATCACATTTTCTCCTAACCATAATTTTCCATCATGAATTCTTCTCAATATTATCTTTACACAATTTTCATTATCAAATTCATGGGAGAACAAGTACTTAATCAGTTGCTTATATTCAAGATTTTCATAATCACTCTTTAAACTTATGTCTTAACTATAAATAAGGATTAATTTTTTAGTTTCATTCTCTTCTTCCATAGTCTCAAACTTTCTCTTAACATAGCTTTCAATGTTCTCTAATTATAACACTCCACTTGAACCATCAAAAAATGTTATTGAAATATAATCTTTCAGGGGTTTGATAGGGTTTATCTTCATCTTGGGTTTAGCCTCATCCTCAACATTATGTATTAAAGACCTATCCATCTCTATAGTAAATACCAAACTCAAATTCACAACTTCAACTTTCAAACTCTGTAAAATACCTTAGGTTCACAAAAATAGGGTTTAATGACAAATTCACTCCAATGTTGCCTTGAAATTGTTTTATACACTCTTAATCCTCTCCTTAAATCTTCATGCATTCAAATGATACTCAAAATATTGATTTTGACCCTTAAATCCTTGACATTTACTTATTCCATTAATTGCACAAGTACACAATCAACAAAAAGTTGTTCTTTCTTTGCCAGCAACCTTGTTTTAATTTGTGCATCCATATTCAAAATCCAAATTTTTAGTGCACTTAAATATAGTTTCAACATACTATGTTCTACTTCATATGAACTGTGCATACCTTAATACTTCTTCTAACACTTCCGCTACCTTTCTAATGCTAATTCCTTTATAAAATGCTCAATTTAAGTAGGATAAATTAATTACTACAAATGAATTTAATCATCTTTTAGGTGCTTCATTTTACAATTCTTCCAACACCACATGTGAACTAGATGGATCTTTGGCTTTTACAAATACTTCTATAAATTATTCTACATGTTCTTTCATGTTATCTTCCTGACTAGCACTGGTGTTATCATTCCTTCTAATGTTCTTGTTCATGCTAGTTTTGAAATTAGGACTCCTTATGTTTCTAATCATGCTTATTCTCTAGAATCTTCCTATGTGACCCATTTTTTTACATAATTGGCATATTGGTGTATTGTTTCTATATCTAGGTCTAGGCTAATAAATAGGTGCTCTACAATTTCTCGCAATATGCCCAAAGCTATTGCATTTATTACATGTTATCATTCCATTGTTTCTTTCATTATATCTTCTTTGTATAGGATTAGCACCTCTAAACATTATACTATTGCTATTACCATTATCAAACTTAGGCTTATTATAATTAACTTCTCTATGATCAAGACCATGATAATTATAACCATAAAAATCAATAAGAGATTTAAATGACTTATCTATATAGTCCCTTTTTGTATGACCAATTTAATTTCATGCATAACATCTACTTTTGATAGAAGTACAAGTAGGAAAGGTGAACTACTGGGTGGGGGGGTGGGGGTGTGAATTAGTAGTTAAAACATGAACCCATAAAACTTTTCACCACTCATTCATCTCATGCAATCAATAGACAAACCTGAAATGACATGCAAAGCATAAACATCTAAAATATGTAAACACATAAGCAATCACACATTTGACACCTGATATGATTACCTAGAAACTTGAAAATGAGAATGTAAAACTAGGGTGGGAATGACACCCAAAATTCTTCACTATTGCAACAATAAAGTGTCACCAATTAAGGTTATAATAAGTTGATCATGAATAATGATCTGCCCTATTGGAGGATTTCAAGACATGTTATAACTTTTCCTGGCTAAAGGACTTTAGAACATTCACTTGGAATCTCACCCTGTTAAAGGATTTACAACAGCCTATTAGGACTACTCCGCCTAGGAGATTTAACCAAAATCACCTGTTAGCATGTTTTAGCATAGATCTTGTGATTAACTTTGATAGCCTGATTAAAGATCAAATCCACACTATGTCCTTCTTGATCCTATCTAATCTAATATGTCAATGTTGTATCCTCTATTCTTTGTTCTTCTCAAACTAATTCTATAATACTCTCTCTTACAACTTGTAATTCTCCATGCAAACTTCACTATTCTCTCTCTTCAATTTATTTTTGCACACACACATACATCAAATGAATTTTAGGGTTTTGTCCTCCTTAAGAAGACTAGAAGAATTAGGGTTAGGTATGAATCTGTGGCTAAGATCCATTCATTTTTGCTGCTTAATTATTCCCTTTTTCTGATTGATGACATGTAATTACATAGGTAATTTGCATACATATTCATCCTTATCTTCAAAAGATTATATTTTGTCTTTAGGTCGACTGAAAAAATGGCTTACATAGTTGTTTGTGCAATCTCAAACAATTATGTCAATTTTGTGTTACTTGACACATAAGGTTACTGATGCTCAACACATACTAAAATTTTGTTTTTGGCTTGGCACCTAAACTACTCGACATCTATTGCTTGTTCAACACTTGAATCATTTGGCATGTATTGCTTGCTCGACACTTAAGTGACTCAGCACATGAGTGACTTGAAACTCATTTCAACTCGGCATAGTCTATATTTATATATTATACTCGACATATATTACAATTTTGGCATGAAATTAATAAGTGACTTAAGTGTGTTGACACTCAATTGTCAAAACCAATCTAGGATCAACACCTTTGAATTCATATCTTGCTTCTTTAGGCAATTCAATTTTCTTAAGATGTTTAGGTTCATCAAATTTCCCAAGTTGTTTAGCTTGCTCAGTTTTCTTAGGTGCATCATCTAATTTATTTGACTCAATCTTGTTCAAGTCTACTTTTCTTTCATAGGTTGATGATATTCAAAATATGGTTCCTTTTTTTGTGCTAGAATTCTTATATGGCTTTTCTTGAATGAAATATCCAAGATCAGTCTTGTCATAAAAAGGCCTCTATATAAATATTTTTTCATCAAGCTTCTCACTTCTAAAATGCATTTTCCCAACTTGTTGCTTGGACTAAGTTAACTCTCCTTTTATAATATTGTTTTACTTCTCAATTTATGCATACTACAACTTGGTAGACTCAAGCTCGGATGGAACTTTAGTGAAATTGGGTCTCAAATCTACATTCTTGGACTTCAAAATTGATTCTACTTTACTAGTATCATCCTTCAAGCTCAACTTTAGATCTATAATCTTAAGTTCATGCTTTTGAATCTCATTTTATTTCTTCAATCTTGAAACTTCATCACTATCCTTGATCTAATATTTAGGCTCTTTTTTCAACTTGAGATGATATATCTTGTCTTTGAACTTTCCAAAGTAGTCTTTAGCATCTCTAGATCTTTCTTTTAAAGCATCTCTTTCTTCAGTACGAATATCAATTTCCTTAAGAGATTCATCTAGGTTCTCTCATAACTGTTCCATATCTATAGGAATCTTACTCAATTTGTTAAGCCTTCTTTGAGTAATTATTATCTGACACCAATTTTTAGAAATAGGAAATATTGAGAGGGGGCGGGGTGAATCAATATTTCACAAACTTTTGCCCAAAACTAGATATCTTCAATAACTTTATAATTTGCAGAAGAAATTAAATAAAATATGTTGAATAGTAAACATAACCATGCAATAAAGTAACTCACATCATTTTTTTGAACTAAGGAAACACTAGAAAAGGGAAAATGCTAGTGGGTGTGGCACCCACAAAATGATCGGCTAATAAAAATCATATGGTTAAAGATATTGACCATACTAGGAGTCTATTACATATGTATAGTGCCTCGGTCCTTTTTTGAGGACTTAGGCCTTGTTAGAAGTCGTAAACCTATTACAAGTTGTTACATACGATTACATAATGTATGCAAGATGAGGCTATTTTCCAACCATGCAATGTAAAATAAATTTCTTTAATACAAAGAGATAGATAGAAAAACCTCTATGTTGTTATTGACATCTTCACTATATGTCATTGCATTTGCTTCTCTTCAAAAAACTTTATCACCATTTTTATTCCTCTAATCACAAATCAAAATTTGCATCACAAAAACATTACATCAATATTGCACAACTCACTTATAGCTTCACATTTAGCATTCTTCCTTTATACCTTGCTAATTAACAATTGTGTGCTCTATCGACCTTCATGCCTTTATACACTTTATCAAAATATAAAATTTACTATTTCCCACTTAGGGTTAACATCTATGATGTTTTTGAATTAATAGCAGCCAAAACAAGGGGGCTAGCCCATAACAAAAAACTAGTCAACTACCAGTGAATTACCATCAAAACTAAACTAACCCCTATTGTTGCTAGAAACAAAAACAAGATTTGCTAACATAATTAAGAGAGTATCAGGAGGCTTAAACAAAATTCATGTAATCAAACTTAAGAGTCTAAAGAAAAATATTAGTAAAGGCATAACAACCTTGCAAACTAATAAGTTTGGTAACCAACATAGTAACAACATAAAAAAGAAAAAAATGAGGGAGCCCTTAAGATTTCTTGGCCTCTTTCCTCTCTAGGAGGATTTTAACCCAATCTTCCACTAGGATGTCAAATAGCATTTTAGATTCCTCCTTAGGTAGGTCCCCATCGACATCCTTGAGCAAGCACAGAGTAGTAGCCACCGCATGTGTCACTTTAACTATGAACTTGGTCAGTAGGCACATTCTCTCTTCCAACGCATGAATTCTCTCCCACTCCTCATTACCAGCCTTATACAGACCACCCAGATGGGCATCAGTACCAATCTTTGTGGTATCCTGTACAAATACGGGGTTAATAGCATTTTCAAAAACAACCTTGTGTCATGTCCCCATTTTTTTTGGTGACAGTTCGATTTAATTAATTTAATTAATGGTTGTCCAAGGACGACTAATTAATTATTTTAATTAAATAAATAGTTATTAAAAGATAACTTTATATTTAATAAAGTGACTTGGAAAATATTTAATAAAGTCACTTGAGGGATAAGATCAAAAATGTTCTAGAAGTCTCTGGAGAGGATGGAGGGAAAAGAATAAATAGGCACCCTGGGGCTCCATTCGAAGAAGGCAGTTGATTATCTCTCTTTGATTTTCAGATTTGTGATTCAATCACAGGTGCATTGTGAAACCTAGGGTTTCTACAATTGTCACAGTTGGCCATTGAGAACGATAACTCTCAATTGGTATGCAATTTTGAGGGTGTGAAATATCATCCGAATTATTGCAGATTGGAGGTGACATTCAGTCATTTCGTCAGGGGCAGAATCGGGTGGTCTAAAGCCGAAGTTTTGTGGATCAGTTCTAAGAATTGATATTCATAGATTTAAGCTTTCGCAAGGTTTATTATTTTAGGTGGCAAAAGGAGTAAGGCGACTTCTTCATAGGAAAGTTGCAGTGTGAGCAGATCAGGAGTAGAAGAATGAGTTCCAAGCCAGCTTTCCAGCCAGCATTTTCGTACGCTGTACCACAGAGCAATTCATACAGGGCCGAAGATAGATAGGCATCCGCATTGAACCCTTGCAACAAAATATCACCTGCAGCTGGCATCAAGCACCAATGATAGAAGGCAGAATAGAGAGAGGGAGCGGATAGAATAAATTCAAATCCGTCCACCTGCAACATTCGGGATTGAGAAGGAAACGGGTAGAAGAAACATCTTTCAAGCGACTTCCTTCAGCATCCATAAACAGCACTGGCAATTGCGTGGAGTTTGGAGAGATCACTAAATAATCGCAGAGTACAAGGACACAGATACCCTCGCCGAATGATCAAACACGGGAAGGTGAGTCAGCGGCATCATTTTCTCTACCAGCCGGTAAAGTTTACTGTTCCTATTCCATCCACGTGGCTCAGGTCGGAATCACCAAACCAAGATCTGAGTGCGAGTCGGAGGTAGGATGATTTGCTTGTAGAGCTCGACCCGACTTGGATTCGGCTGGTTATGGCACCGACATTGGAGGGATTGTGCACCAACTGAATAGAGTATAGGAAGGGCATCTTGTTCTGGTGGAGACATTGTAAATGTTTGTCTTGCAGGCAATCCAGGTGATTACAGTCATGGGACACAATATTTCTGGAATGAATATATCATAAACTATACTCTTGCAACTTACAAAAAGCCTCAAGTTGCTTTGCTGAATGGGATTGTTATGAGGCAAGTTTCGAGTCACAACAGGGAAGACTCTTTATGCTATACCAGAAATAGGACTGGGACTACACCCTGATGTTGGTGCATCATATTTCTTACTTCCAGGATTCTTGGGTGAATATGTGGGTCTGACTGGCATGAGATTGGATGGAGCAGAATTAGTCACTTGTGGTCTTGCAACTCATTTTGTGCATTCTACGAGGTTGCATTTGTTGGAAGAAGCTTTAGCCAAAGTGGAGAAACCAGATTCAAATCTTGTTAATTCTATAGATATGATGGATGGAGTCGAAGCAACTGATAAACAAAGTCTGAGTCAGTATTCCCGTACTGATTCTTCTCTTGCCAGGTGCATCTAATTAATAATAGTATTTGCAAGTTGTTTAATTTAGCAAATAAAGTTGGCATTTGATAAATTGTTGTACCTCAGTCGGGGTAATTTAGTAGTTCTTCAAATCAGAACCATCAGAGCTAGTCAGCCAACTGTTTGACGAAATGTCAAACCTTTGAATTTTTAGTATTTTTTGGTGCTGGAGAAAGCAATAACCTGTCAGGGTTATTTCAGTGGTATCAGAGCCTGTTTGCAAACTATTTAATGAATTTCCACAGTACAATATTGGAATTTAGTGACCTTTATAGCTAGGGTCATTTCAGTGGTATCAGAGCTGTTTTCTTGCCATCCTGTGGGGTGAGAACCGACTTACAGGAGTGATCAGCACTCTACTTCAACCAAGATGTACAGGTACAACACAAAGTCTCCAAGGACACAATCTCAGACAAGTAATAGATAGAGTATTCAGAGTCGGAATTGTGGAAAGGAGGACTATTCAGGCATTCAGGATGAGCTCAGAAAAATCAAACATAACATGTCTGAACTGTTGGTTAAACACCACCGTATGCTTGACAGGATGTCCGTCCCAACTAAGGTGAATAAATCAACTGGATTTCATTTTGACAAATCTTCTCACAAAGTGTTGACTGATACAATGAGAGATGTTACTAGGAACCTTAATGAGGAGTTCGAGAAACAAGTGTACAACTAGTTAGAGGCTTCAGTTCGGTCATAGGAAGAAGTGGTGAAGGATATTACACTGATGGATAGTAACTGTCAACTTGACACTCAAGTTGAGACAGTTGAATACGAGTTTCCCAAAGGTGATGTCTCATGTACTCAGGGTAGTTTGGTTCCAACAGTCAATGATTACAGTGAAGTGAGTTCAGATGATGATGAAGATGTCATTATGCATGGTGATGAGATACCTGGTGAAAATGAGCAGACATCGAGCATTTATGATTTTGCTGACAGAGAGTACCAGGCTCAGTTAGAAGCTTCGTCACATGGGGAGGAGAATGGTAGTACTTCACATGATTTTTCCAGCCAGCTGAAGGTAAGCAAAGATAGTATTGTGGCTTCTTTATCTCATCATGACAGGATGCGGGAGATGTTAGAAGAGCACATCCAGATGATTCAGTTACAAGGAAGACATAAGGGAGTTCAAGCAAAATCTTCTTGTTGTGACTTACATGCAATTGGTGAAGGAATGGGAACAACAAAGTTGAGTTATTTACATCTTCTATCAGATCGTGACCATCTTCTAAGCCTTGCCAAAGACTATTTAGATGCCTTGAGGAGGAAGGAGGAGGAGGTTGTCAAGCTTTCTTGCGAGCTTGAGGACACTCGAGCAACTTTGGCATTACAAGACTGGGAGAGACATAAGAATGAGCATGGCATGGAGCTAAGTTTAATTTCATCTGGTACGTCTAACACTCAGCTTTCTACATTTGATGGATCATATATGGTAGCTGATAATGTTACGAGTTCATCTTGCATTCACATCCAGGATACAAGGACAATGGCAGACAAGTACGTGAAGTTAATTGGTATTCAGGTAAGGAGTTTGCTTGAGTTACCAGCTGTTCCTTGTTTATGAATATGGACTCAAGAATGTTTCAACAGCGTTTGGGATTCAATTGACTGGAGAGCACTTAATAGTAGCAATGTTTGTTTGAGTGCTATCATGGATTTGATTAGCAGAATATACGGTGTTATCTTTCCCTGTGCCAGCAGAACATCCGATGTTGGTATTAGTTTTTATGCACCGTTGTTGGGTTTGGTTCATATTTCCAGTCGACCATTCTTGCTGAAGGGTGTCGGAGGTTTTTCATATTTGGAAGCATGTACAGATGAGTCCCAGGATCGTTTTGACCTTGATGACATCCAGGAGAATGAAGTAAATAGTTTTGAAGATTCGGCTTCCTTGACAGTTTCTTTAGGTACAGAAGAGCTTGATAGAAGGACTACAGATTTTGACACTCTAGATGTTGATATGAGTTTTAAAGTTGATTCAAAAAATATGGATGATAATAATCCAGAGACCAGTATTTTTGAAGACATTCCTCCAGTCAATGTGTCAAAGGGAGTTTATAGAAGACAGTCTAGCCAGAGCCATCATGTGGTTAGCCAGTTGAAAGTTAGTGAGCGAGACATTGCTATCACTTGTGAGCATTTTGATACTGCTCGTCAGTTGTTGGCTGTCACTGGTTGGGGTACTTCTATGACAGATGAGTCTAGCGGTGGTTACTTTTCTTTGGCAGAGATTCATGCCTTGAGTGAAGCTGTCCGGATTTTGAAGCAAGATTACTTATGACTAGTAGCTGACCGTGATCACCTGGTTGAGTGGGGGAGTACAACATATGAGGCACTCTTGGATCGTGAAGAGGAGGTGAGTGAGCTTTCCCAGGAGCTCATAGTGACTACTGAGGCTTTAAAGGACACACAGCAAGACCTACAAAAGTTGCAACTTCAGTTCAAAGAGGTGACCATGGAGTTGGAGCATTTGCGGTCAAAACCAGCTCTAGACCCAGTTCATTTGTCTATTGAGGTGGTTGGTGGTGAGTACACTTCCGCAGTTACTACTAAGGAGCATATTGTTGAGGCTGACACACATATTCAGGATTTTGTAGTAGCTGGTTCTAATGAGTTTGGGATACCGGTAGAGTCAAGTTTCCAGATTGATTCTACTCAGATAGTTGATAGTGTGGTACAGTTGAGTACGCCACCCTTCCAGGAGGACCCGATGTGGTGTAAAGGGGAGTATGTAAATGTTTCCTCATATAATTTTTACTGCACTGAATCGTTTATGGAGTATTTGATAGACAGTGCATGTGTTCATTTGGACTCGCATGAATTGACAGAAGGTATGCTCATCCATGATACTAGTGTTATTTGCAGATTGGTTGAGAAGATTATAGGGGTCCTTTCTACTATGCTACTTCACAGGGATCTCGAGGAGGGGTTTGTTGAGCAGAATGCACAGGGACCTATACGACCTACAATCACTCGGAGTCAGAGATTGGAGCCATATGTTGATTACCAGTTCAGCGATGGAGAGCCAGTAGCAGAATTTGGAGGATCTTACCGGCATTATACGGTAGGGTACATTCATCATTTTTCTTTTGATACGGAGATAGAAGATTTTATTTCACGCAAATGTAGATTGGCTCCAGTTTCTTACCATCCATTAGGAGATAGATTGGCACCATCTTTTGAAAATAAAACTGGTAGTAGCAAGTTACTCGGCCTGCAACATCGACACGCCTGGAGCAGTTTTTCAGAGATTGGATTTGATGGCAGTGATTCAGGTAGCTATGGCTGTTGTCATATCTACAATGCAGTTGGGTGCAAGTGTCATTCTGACAAGGGCTTGAGTTTTGATAGAGTTGATGTTTCAGTTGGCTTGAGTTCTGCAGAATGTTTTCTTCTACCGACATCTACAGTTGGTTTTCAGATGATTTCATCAGAAGTGTCAGTTGTTTGGATGTTGAGTACAGTTTCTCAGTTACTGGTATTGATGATTGCTCCACGGGAGTATGATGCGGATTGGGATGATACACAGATTTACATTTGGGATCCAGGCAGACTGATTGGTTCATGGTTCAGCCATTGCTTGGGGACAAGCAATTTCAGGAAGGGCGGACTGTCATGTCCCCATTTTTTTTGGTGACAGTTCGATTTAATTAATTTAATTAATGGTTGTCCAAGGACGACTAATTAATTATTTTAATTAAATAAATAGTTATTAAAAGATAACTTTATATTTAATAAAGTGACTTGGAAAATATTTAATAAAGTCACTTGAGGGATAAGATCAAAAATGTTCTAGAAGTCTCTGGAGAGGATGGAGGGAAAAGAATAAATAGGCACCCCGGGGCTCCATTCGAAGAAGGCAGTTGATTATCTCTCTTTGATTTTTAGATTTGTGATTCAATCACAGGTGCATTGTGAAACCTAGGGTTTCTACAATTGTCACAGTTGGCCATTGAGAATGATAACTCTCAATTGGTACGCAATTTTGAGGGTGTGAAATATCATCCGAATTATTGCAGATTGGAGGTGACATTCAGTCATTTCGTCAGGGGCAGAATCGGGTGGTCTAAAGCCGAAGTTTGGTGGATCAGTTCTAAGAATTGATATTCGTAGATTTAAGCTTTTGCAAGGTTTATTATTTTAGGTGGCAAAAGGAGTAAGGCGACTTCTTCATAGGAAAGTTACAGTGTGAGCAGATCAGGAGTAGAAGAACGAGTTCCAAGCCAGCTTTCCAGCCAGCATTTTCGTACGCTATACCACGGAGCAATTCATATAGGGTCGAAGATAGACAGGCATCCGCATTGAACCCTTGCAACAAAATATCACCTGCAGCCGGCATCAGGCACCAATGATAGAAGGCGGAATAGAGAGAGGGAGCGGATAGAATAAATTCAAATCCATCCACCTGCAACATTTAGGATTGAGAAGGAAACGGGCAGAAGAAACATCTTTCAAGCGACTTCCTTCAGCATCTGTAAACAGCACTGGCAATTGCGTGGAGTTTGGAGAGATCACTAAATAATCGCAGAGTACAAGGACACGGATACCCTCTCCGAATGATCAAACACGGGAAGGTGAGTCAGCAGCATCATTTTCTCTACTAGCCGATAAAGTTTATTGTTCCTATTCCATCCACGTGGCTCAGGTCGGAATCACCAAACCAAGATCTGAGTGCAAGTCAGAGGTAGGATGATTTGCTTGTAGAGCTCGACCCGACTTGGATTCGGCTGGTTATGGCACCGACATTGGAGGGATTGCGCACCAACTGAATAGAGTATAGGAAGGGCATCTTGTTCTGGTGGAGACGTTGCAAATGTTTGTCTTGCAGGCAATCCAGGTGATTACAGTCATGGGACACAATATTTTTGGAATGAATATATCATAAACTATACTCTTGCAACTTACAAAAAGCCTCAAGTTGCTTTGCTGAATGGGATTGTTATGAGGCAAGTTTCGAGTCACAACAGGGAAGACTCTTTATGCTATACCAGAAACAGGACTGGGACTACACCCTGATGTTGGTGCATCATATTTCTTACTTCCAGGATTCTTGGGTGAATATGTGGGTCTGACTGGCATGAGATTGGATGGAGCAGAATTAGTCACTTGTGGTCTTGCAACTCATTTTGTGCATTCTACGAGGTTGCATTTGTTGGAAGAAGCTTTAGCCAAAGTGGAGAAACCAGATTCAAATCTTGTTAATTCTATAGATATGATGGATGGAGTCGAAGCAACTGATAAACAAAGTCTGAGTCAGTATTCCCGTACTGATTCTTCTCTTGCCAGGTGCATCTAATTAATAATAGTATTTGCAAGTTGTTTAATTTAGCAAATAAAGTTGGCATTTGATAAATTGTTGTACCTCAGTCGGGGTAATTTAGTAGTTCTTCAAATCAGAACCATCAGAGCTAGTCAGCCAACTGTTTGACGAAATGTCAAACCTTTGAATTTTTAGTATTTTTTGGTGCTGGAGAAAGCAATAACTTGTCAGGGTTATTTCACCTTGATAGGGGAGGAGATCTTTATGGGTGAAGGCATCATGTCCACCGTATTAGGGAACTGAACCTTTGTTAGGTCCACACACCCCAACTCAACTATTGCCAAAATATGCGACACATCCTTATTCTCCTTTCCATCACCCAAATCTGACCTAGAGGAGTGTATATCCTCCTCCTCCACCTCCTCCATACCTCCCACCCTAAAGTTCACCACTTTTTCTTTCATTCTTCGTTTGGGGCAATCCAAATCCTCCAAATCTTACTCCTCCTCCTGTGAGGCTCCCTCCTTCAACTTCCTCTTAGTAGTGGATTTTTCTAACCTTCTTGATCTCCTCCTACCCCCTCTCCCCTCACCCTTTGACTCCACCACCATCTTCTCCTTCCCTTTATCCTACCTCCCTCTCTTCCCCATGGGGGAGGGATTCACCAGGGACCCACTAGATGAAGGCTATGGGGTAGGGGCTCTAGGACCCATAATTCTAAGGGGAACAATTTGGGGCTAGGGGTTCGGATGGACAAGAATGTCAATTTATACAATTCGAGGGGGGGGCTAGGACGAGGTGGAATTGGTACAACCTAAAAATTAAATCCTGGTGAGAAACTAAAAAATTAACCCCCTTTTTCATTTTTTCTTCCACATCAACAACAGAAACCTCTAGGATGTTGTCCCTAATTAGTTACCAATAATTTATTTGTATTGAGTTTCATTTACATCATATTGAGCTGTCATTTTAGACGATTCTTTAATGATAGGAATCCTTTCAAACTCCTCTCTTGAAAAGCTAATCTAGGATCAACTCCAAGGTTTTGGGCGATCTTGCAACCTATTGGAATCTGCTTAGTACAAGATAAATGTGAGTGTTCATGAGGAGGAATTTGCTGATTTCACCAATTTTAGATAAGATATTGAATCTTCTTGCTATCTAAAAAAAAGTATCCACACTAAAAGAAATACATTTTTGTATTTTTTTGTTTATAATGAATGTAGTTTTAACTATGAAAATATATGAATTCCTAAATTAACCAAGTATCTATAAAGAAAATAAAAAAGATAAGGTAATAAGAAGTTTAAGAAAATGACTTGAAAAGTAAATCTCTAATGGACATTAGCTGCAAAAATAACACATCTATGAGTTAAGCCTTTGAAAAGATCGGTAGGTAGCCAATGGAAATAGGAGCAATGCTTCCTTAATTCCACTGATAAAATCATCGATGGGAATTTAGTAATCATAAGATATTTCACTTCTCATTAAATCACAAGGCCATGGAAAGTGCACTCATGCAAGAAAAAAAGATGTGTATGAACAGTAGGTGATCTCTTCTCCAACTAAGTACATCAATGAAATTTGGAAATGCATAGGAAACACCAGAGTTAAAAGATCACATAATCAAAATAACAAAACAAAACCATTGGATCCATGAACATACATCCACAAAATATAACACATTGTGGCAAGAATCACTACACTCAAAATGAGAGCACCAATAACATATATTATTACATCAAAACAATGGCCTAGAATACAAATTTAATTCCTAAATTTATCGGCAATTGTCTCCTCAATTTTTGTTGAGAGTGAGAGATTCCTTCATGAAAAAATATGTGTAAAACTAATCAAACAAAACTAAATATATAAAAACTAATTCTCCAAGAGGTGCTAAGTAGGACCCTACCCTTGTTTATATCAATTAATGGGTGCATGATCCTTTACATGTCATAAAAATAATGAAATAAGAACTAGATAAGAAGAAGAAATTTGTCAAATGATGTAGGAGTCCTTGGAGATGCTAAAAATAAAATCTCAACCTTCCCTAGATGTTTATAGGAGTTAAACTACCATCATAATATGTTTCTATTGCATGAAAAGATCTGAATTTGGAATTGGAAGTTAATTGTCAATGCACCTCTAACTTGTTAAAAAATTTTGGAACACCTTTTAAGAAGCACATCCTTGGAGAGGCACACCTTGCACACCTTTGGAGAATCACACCTTAGTGATAGGTCCAAAAATTCCAAAATTTTCTAAGTGTCCAAACTAAAATTCTAGCTTCTAGGTTTTCTTCTCCTTTTATATTAGAGCTATGTATGGATGTTTATTCTTGAAATTCTCTATGACCTACATCACTTGAGTTGCATCTAGAAAATTCAAAGCATCACACTTATCCTTTACTACTTGCAGGTTGTTGCCCACTTCTATGCAAGTCTCTGCAAAGTCTTCTAGTTTTACATCCAATTCTACCGATGCCTCCTCTATCTTAAATGTTTGTCTAATGTCTTTATTAGTCAAAGGTTCCTCAAAGGTATTTAAAAGCTATTCAAAAACTAGTTTTATAGACATGAGTTTATCCCTTGACTCATCTTCAAAAATGTCAAGGCAAGCAATACTGTAATATCCTTGAGCTTATGAATATCCACATGTAATGTCTCCATTACTTTATTACTAGAAGCAATCTTCTCTATCTAATCATATATCTTATCCAATTCATCCCTCATATATACATCCATGAGCGTACGATACCTTTGGCCTTTTATTGACTGTAATGCTTGAAGTTCTTTACACTAGGTATATAGCTCATCCATTAATCCAAAATATTGGTTTAGTATAGAAACCAACCTATCTACATTAAATTTCATATATGGTGCAATAGTTCAAGGTTTACCTATATTATATGCACACCTTTTTCCTCAAAAATTTCCTCCCATAGCTGACATGCTTCCAAAAATGGATCCAATTGTTGAACTTCCTTCTCCTTCTAGTGAAGTGTCATATCTAGAGTCGCCTTAGGATTATCAAGGTCCAAAGGACCAAATACTTCATGAAAATAGCCTCTTAGAAGCTCATTCTATTTTTTGAGCCTCAATAATTTAGACTCATCTTGTTCTAGGTGGTTAAACACTTCTTTAATTCCTAGAGTGACCATCAATTTAGTAGTGTCCACAGTGGGCTTTCCTAGTAAGACTTGTTTAATCTAATAATTTTTTTGGGTCATATCTTCATTATCTACATGTAGAAGATGGATAGAAATATGAATGAACAAGACCTAATTTTGGTTCTTCATAATAAAGGCTAATGTTCGTGCATCACTCATAGGTAGCTCAGATTTCCCGAGGGCTTCAACTAAATCTTTTGTTCCCTCATCCACACTATAATACATTTTCCTTTTATATCTAACCATCATCTATTTTTTCAACCAGCTTGGAGTAGCTCACATTGGAGACATATACTTAGATGAAGAGGGGGTTTGTACTGGTAGACCCTATCCCTTATCACTGCTCTTTGAAGTCTTTTCTTTCTATGAGAGATCCACATCTGGCACTCATGTGTCTGTCAAGTTAACAATCCTCACTTCTGTATCTTGAGAAGTTTACTGAGATTCTTCATATATTTTCTCCTCTTTTGATACTTCATTGAAGCATATTTTTTGTGGCTCTTGTTCTTGTATAGCTTGTGCTTCCTCTTCATTAATAGGAGGGAGAGGAGTGGTTGAACCTTTATCCAAGAAAGAAAAATCTTGACTTGGTAATAGTAGGGCACTTAGAGTTCCTTGCGGAAAAGGTGGAAATTAACTCCAATCTTCTCCCTAAGGTTGATTTGTTAGTGTATCCCTTATCTTGTCACTTATGAGTTTAGTACCTACAAGTATGCAATCAAAATCTGACATGCAAAATACATAAGTCCCTTGACCTTCCTATTCATCAACCCATTGTTGTTGCTCATCCTCCAAAGTTGTAACCTAAATAGGTTGTGTGGGAATAGATGGTGGCATTATAGTGGAACTCCTTCTCCATTCTACCTTGGTATGCCTAGCTAGATGAGTCCTCTGACACAAGGTAAGGTTATTCTCTTCATCTTCTTCATCCTCTTCTTTAGGAATGGTTTTTGGGAGTAAAGGAATGACAATAACCTTTCTTTGCACTTTCCATCTTCTTGTCCTTTTGATTGGAGTTTTAGTCTTAGCTCTTTTCAGAGATGATAGAGAGGCTTCTTCCTCTTAAACATGTGGGGACACCTCTTGTGCTTCTTCTTTAAGTACTTGTCCCTATTTTGTTGGTGGCATTGTGGATTATCTAGAGTTTGAGAAGCTTCTACATTTTTGGGCTCTTGGTTCTCAGGTGCTTGAGTTGTTTCCTTAGCGTGGGTCCCTTAAACTTCAAGCTATGCTTGCTAAGGAGAATCTCCTTTTCTTTTATTCTTTCCCTTTTCTACTTTAAAGTATCGAACTTTCCTATCATGATGGTACACCATTTTTGGTCTAATTGGAGATTGGGCAATGAATGTTGGTACTATAACTTTCATTCCTCTTCCCCTTACTAGGAAAGCTCTAGCCTAGAAGACTAATGTTTGAAGAACTGGGTCCAACTTAAATGGCCTCTTAATCCATTCCTTTTTCAACTAGATGATATGCCTCTCCCTATGATTGATATCTATATTTTCTTCTCTATCAATTTCTATGTTCATGATCAGTCGATCACATATTTTATCTCGATTATATAGAGGATCCAAGACATCAAAAGTTTCTTGTTGAACAACCTTCAATGGGAACTTTATTTTCAAGGCACTGCCTACCAAATATAGAGTCATCCTACAATAATCCCTTATCCAAATATTGTATTCATCCACAACATTCAACCAGTGATCCTCTATGGCATCTTCTTGTTCAAATTGTTTTCCTACCAAATATTGAACTCTGCCAATATTGTCAAAATATGGACAAGGTGAGTTATAGTCTTCCAAGGGATACTAATCCTATTCTAAATCAAAATTTATGATACCCTACTTCTACTTGACTCCAAATGGACTTATGGTGATGGGTCATACCCAAGTCTTCTTATGTTATTTCCTCACTCTCTCATAGGTAGATGAGAGTTGTAGTGCAATCTCTAAAAAAATTATTCTATCACATGGATCCCAAGGGAGCTTCTAAGGATTTACAGTTTTCCCTACTACCCTTAACTAGGTGAATGTTTTAAACTGGATATAGTAAGCACATATTTCTGTAATTCTTTCTATTGCCTCTGCTGACATCCTTTTCACATAATATCCCTTAATGAATTGGATGATTGCAAAAATGAAAGCATCATTCACCATTCTATATTCTTTGTTGTGATCTAAGAGCTTCTTCTTTACTAGCTAGGGGTATACCGCATAAGGCCATGCATTAGCATCTTGCATGCTACCCTTATTAAATAATCTTGGGTAATCTATGGTCCTTGCTACTAACAGATACACTAAATAAAATTTCATATAAAGCCTTAGAGAGGCTTTGACCACCATCGGCTATTCATCTGTATTCTCTCTAAGTATTTTGGCCAAGCCAATTGGCATCTTCACATTTTGATGGTCTCGATGAAATGTACCACCCATATATTTAAGCCATGTTGTTGTTAAACCCATAATCCTAGTCAAGAGCACTATGGAGTATCTAATGTCATCCTTCATATAACCTCTTGTCATGTCAACTTTTCCCACTTTTTGCCTCACCAATATTCTATCAATTAGATATGATAAATAAATTATTTCAGTAGCCTTTTGCTCGTTGTCCCTATACCACATTTTTGCTTGATAATAAGTCAACCTAATGTATTGATCTACTCTTGGAAGATTAAATACTTTCTCAATATTCTTTGGACTAAGATCTATGATGATCTCTCTTATTATGCTTTTCACCCTTCTCTCTTTTAACACATAATTTTTTGCCAAGGCCATAACAAGTTCTGAAGACTGCACTAAAGTAAGATTTGATCCGCATTAACTAATCTAGGTATGATAAGTGCATAAATTATTAGGGATCTCTCATTTGGATTTTTTTTGAGTACCATGAATGCATTCCAGTCAATATAACCCAATTTAGTGTCCTAAATCTTTGAATGTGCATCCTCAAAGCATGATTTCAATTGGACACTTTACAATCAGAGGACACCTTTGAGAAGAAAAATTCTCCTACTCCAACTTTATCTTTGCAAAGATTTAAAAGGTTGCAAATTAAATGGATTGGATAAGAAAAAATTGCTTGATACAGCATGGAACAAATAGACATTTATGCATAGGGCACCATCAATTATGTGAGTGATGCAGATGTAGCCAAAAATTTTGGGGTCAAAGCCACCAATTAAATATAAGGTTCTAATCTCCACGAGGTTGACATTGTGGTTGTAAGGGCTATGGAGAGGCTACTTCTTCATTGTCTGCTTCATCACTGATTAACTTGCACCATAGATTGATTCAAAAAAATATCCAAATATTTATCTTACAAAATCAAATATTGCATTTTCAACTCATTCAATCTACAAAGAGACAAATCAAAAACATATCAAACTTCTTGCCATCCTAAATTTGATTATGTTATTCTAAGAGCATTATCGATATTGCTGAAATTGACATAATAGATATAATTGTTTATATAAATTTACCTCCATTATAATCTAAAGTAGTCTAGATATAAAGTTTATATAGTTTATATTTGTTTGATCTAAATAACATCCACCAATGGTAAATAATTAGCCTCTCATATGGGAGTCTTGGGTCTGAGTCCCCTCGAACTTAACACATAATAATAATAATTAATTTCAAAAAATAATAAAATAATGAATAAACTAGACTTCAGCCCATTACCTATATAAAAAAAATTAGTCATATTATGACAAGTGAGGATATAGGACAAGTGCTAAAGGTCTTCAATTGTTTTACCTACCTGCCTGTCTACCTAAAGTATAAAATAATTACAAGGATGCATAGTTATGGCTACAATAAGTTGGAAAGAAAGAAAGTGTATTAAGATTTGATGATGTTGAAATTCTTCTCACTAAGGACATGAAGAGGAAGAATCATGAAACTTCATTGGGAGACACTTTCATAAACAACAAAGGGGGTGGATCACAAAGAGGTAATCATTACTAGGGAGCAATGTTCAAATGACTATTGGACTTCACATTCAACAATAACCACATTATCTATTATCCCAAATCCATTCATAGTGTGTCATATTGTCTATATAGAGTGTCACAATGTATATATAGGGTGTCATAATGTCTATGACCTTACTTGTTTCTGAGTGTTTCTTTTTAGCACTATGGACTATGGAAGCTTCCCATGCTATTAACACTATAAAACTTATAAAATATAATGTTCAATCATAACTGAAAGTATTAAGTACTCACTTTTTCAATTCAATGGCCTTAACCACTGGAAAGATCTAGTCTTGTTCTCCCCACACAATCAAAATGTCCTACAAGACACCCAATCAATAGTTCTTGAATAAAATTTTGGATAAAAGACATTCAGGTAGGACGAAAAAAGGCCATGAAAATTAAAACATCATGCACAAGAAACAAGAAAGTAGGCAATGCTTTCTCAAGAATAGGAATAGGTGGGGCAATTTCAGTGCCAATAACAAGGCCTTTCAGCAGCTCTTCTTTCTCTGCTCTATTTTTTACATACAAATTCTATAGCACAGTCCAAAACACAGAAAATTTAGTTTTATGGCTCTAAATCCACAATTTTCTATCTTTTTTAATATAAAATAGTAGTAAACTAAGAATACAAGCTTGCTTGAATTTGTATAGAATTTGAAAATTATGTTTCTCCTTACTCTTCTTGCCCAACAAAGGTGTTGAATGAGTTATATTAGATATGTTAGAAGACTTTAAGGGCTTTTCTGAATCAATAGGTGGCTTGGGAAGCTCATATAGTGTGGTTTTGTGGGGTGGACATAGATTAGCAGGTGTGACATTGGGAAAGAATTTTGATGGACCACCATGACAAGATATTGAGGAATGAAGGATAGGGCTAGATTTGAATGAAGAGTCTATAGACTTAGATGTCAATGGGCCATTGCCAAGTATACTTGACCAATTAGACCACAACTTTCTTTTCAATGGACCTGAAACAACATGTCATTTGATTCTCTTAGAATTGGAAGCATCTAGAATGTCAAACCTTACCATGGGTATCCTTTCAACTAAAGTTGGCATAGGCAATGTGTTTTCTTGAATACCTGTATTTGGTTCTTCCTTGTGTTTCAACTGTCAATAGCATAGGACACACACACACACACACACACACACAAACAGATCATGCAAACAATAGTCCATAGAAGAACCGCCCAAAAAAAACAATCATGAAAGGTAGGGTAAAAGTCTTCAATTTTTTTATAAAAAAATTAACTTCTTTTTTTAATTCATATAAAACAGTCACAACAATATCATACAACATTTAAATGTTACTACACGATCAAATATGACAATTGTTGTCTCTACAATTGTCAAGAAGATAACAAAAATAATAGAAGCACTACATTCAAATGAGATACTACTCCAATATATATATAGTTTCTAACTCCTTAACAAGAATAGGAAAAAGAAACCTTCAGACAGGCAACAACATTTACAACTTAGAGCTTAAGAGTACATCTTATATTTTGAATAAAAAAAGAAATCTCAACAAGTTAACATTGCTACCCAAGGGCCAAAAAATAAAGAAAAAAAACATGAACTTATCACAAGTACATTTGAAATTAGTGATTTAAGTGGGCATACCAAGCTTAGAATCTTGTGGACACAACACCTGATGCAAAAGCAATGCTGATATAAGGATCCATTGGGATAAGACACATATTCTTCCAAGTCTTCTTGGCTTGGACAACAACATAAAGCTCCCATACTCCTTTGATATTTTATGAGCTTCGAATTGAAAAGCCACAAAATACTAGTTCATCATGTCCTCTTTACACCATACAAAGTCTTTACACTGAAACTTTATTATTTTTGCCTACACACAATGCAAAATTTGAACAAAATTGAAACTCTAAAATATTCTATATAAACATTCAGTTTAGGCAATTCTTTTTCAAAGTAACGGGCTTATCAATTTTCAAACAATTCCAATACTGTCCATACTCTAAGTGAAGGTAAAATGTTAACTAACACAACTCTTAAATACCCAATAAGTTATAAAACCAAATGATAGTAACCTTTCTAAGTTTTAATGACAATTAGAACCAAACACTCCTAGCTATTTTGTTCACAATACCCCAAAAAACCTCAGAGGATCTACAAGCTATATTGCTCCAAGTAATTGTTTCTTGAGTATCTTTTATATTAGCATTGTCATTTTCCTTAATAGATTCTCATGAATAAATTTGTTTGTAGAGTATGGACTGAGGGGGAACGTTTCTGCGAATAGAGATGTGTATATTTTTGGAATCCTGATATTTGAGATGGTTACAAACCAATATAAAGGATTAAAGAAAGACTTAAAACAATGGCACTGATTAACTTGCAACAAAAATGGATCTTCATTCATCAGATGGAACCTGTCAGAGGACTACATCACAACAAAACAAATGTAGTAGTCAAATTTACCAGATAATTCTTACTCTGAAAACATAGAATGCTTGCATAAAAAAAATTAAGAATAAAAGTTATACTCTAGGCACATGAATTTCAAAATGTGTCATCGCATATTTAGAAACCAATATAGCAAATGATGCGAAACATTTAAAATACCAAATTGTCTTGCCATTCCAAATAAACATGTTGATATTTAGCTAAAAATTAAAAATGTTGATATTTAGTTGAAAATTTAAAATTCTAATAATTGATGTGCATCACATCCTATGTTTTTTTTTAGAGTAGGCAAATACTTACAGTGCATAGAAAAGAAACAAAGAAACAACTTTACTAGTAGGGATACTAGTTCAAGGCCAATTTTTAGGGGACAAGTATTAAAAAGATAGGAGAGTTTAGAGATGCTTACAAAGAATGGTTACAAAGAAATTTGGTTTGCTTTGTAGTAGTGAATCACCAAGAGAATGACCTTCACTGAGAGATGTGGCCAAGACATTGGGGAACCTCAAGGAATCACTGATAGGAGGTCTAGTTGCTTCTAATTTAACACCAACTATATCAAAGCTCATAAACAATACCAATGTCATAGAACCATTGGCCTCTGGCAGTCAAAGTTATTCATTTTACCTAATGACCTTCCTTGAAACCTTTGTACCGAGTTAATTTGCATGACAAATCACATATTAAAATTTTATTTCTAAAACTATCACAAGAAACACATTAGTATTTGTTAAACATAATTAAACCAAATGTTTAAGAGAAATTTTTATGAACCATTAGGAATTAAAAAAGCACAATCCTTTTTATAGCAAATATTGCCATAAATAATGTGTATACGAAAACTGCAAAAAGTTTTATTTATGAATGAAGTAGCTAGCAATGTGAGATGGCAAAATTATACAAATTAAATTCAATTGCATATCCCAGATTAAAGAGTAAAGGGAATTGTTACATTAAGTACCATGGTAGATTTAAAAAGAAAAATAGCATCAAACATACCTTTCTTCTTGTGGCATTCCAAAATAAATGCAAATTGATGGAAAGTTGCACCCCACAAGAAGCTTGTTTAGCTCCGCAGCTTTGTTAACACTCTTGACAAATATCACAACTTGATTGAAGTCTAGTGCATCAAGTAGATCATTTAGCTTCCAGTTCTTCTCTAGTTCGCTCAGTTTGATGTAGTGCTGGAAGAATCTTAAGACATAAATACCAAACACAAAAAAAGAGAGAAAAGTTTACTATTTTATTGGACATTATTAAACTCAAATAAATTCAATACCTGAACTAAACCATGAAGTGTCAATTTTGCCTCATTGTCAATGTATATCTCCATAGGCTATAAATGGAAAAAAATGTGTGTAACATTAGGTGGTGTGATCACCATCAAGAGCCAACAGTGCCACAACAATCCACCTCATATTTATACCATGAAAATGAACTAAACATAGCTAGTGCAATTATCATCAAAACTTCTAGAGATCAAGACATGATTTGTGCCCTCAAAGAATGGTTTATCTAGTGAACCTATAAAGATAATTATAGAGCAACTAAAGAGGGCACTTATATCTACAACAAATGAGGTTTATATCCCTGCATCACTCACCAAAATAACTTAGCAATATGTCTTAATGGAAATCATTTCTAATAGAAGAGACACCTAAAATGTACTCCATTTTGTAGCCTTCAAGCCCATATAGTGGTGTGTGTGCTTATGAGAAGATGACAACCATAGCAGAATCAAGGGCACATGTAAACCTTTGTTCTAATGCCACATAAGAGATTTCAATTAAAAAAGGAAGAAAAACATGCACAAAATGCTGAAGTCTAACTTAGGGATTTGTCACAAGTAATAGTGCAATATAAAGGGGGAGAAAGAAAGATGTATGGATTACAATCAATGAACTTAAAAAGAATATCTAATAACAAGTAATTATGATAAATAAGGGATAACAATTAATTATAATAAATGATGGGAGAAACAATGGAATATGGATTAAAATCAAAAGTAAAATGAAGAAAGAATTGAAAAAAAAATCAAGTTTGATATGTTTTGTGTGATACAAGAGCATGTTTGTTTCAAAAAGAGTAGTTATAATTCAAATTATGTATCACCTATAAAGTCATTTTTATTAGCCCTAGTTAGGCCTCCTTGGGGCTCTTCTAGTAGCCCTATTTGTGAAGAAACCCTACAATTGGGTAGTAACCCATCTTTTCCACCACCTTGGAAATGATGACTATGTTCTAAAAACATCTTGGAACTCATGAAATCCTCTATTTGAGCTTGGGAATGGTGTTGAACTCCCAATCTAATCTATTGGCCATGAGCAAAGAAACTACTATAGGAGAGAGGGCATGCAAAATCCATTCAAAAACTAGTGGCAGATGTGTCTTTGAAGAGTAGCATGACATCATCAAATATATAAATGAAGCAAAAGAATGCATTGCCAATGCACCATCTCCAACAAGCCATCCATGTTAACTCCAATCTGATCTATTGGCCATGAGCAAAGTAACTACTACAAGAGAAAGTGCATGAAAAATCCATTCAAATACTAGTGTTAGGTGTATATAGTTTTGATTTGGCAGCAACATCATTTTCTATTGATGCTCTTGACTTTTTGGCACCTCTCTACCCACCTCACCAAGTATGTATTTGACAAATTGTTAAGGAACAAAAATATTTGATCTTATGCTTTAGGAAATAATTGGATGCAACACCATAATAATCTTGAGCTCTCTGAACATGTGTCATCATGAGAGAACAGATTCAACTTTTAGACTACATGAAAATCTGCATAGAGGCAAACAAAAATCTAAGGAAAAAGAATCCAAGTACCAAATTTAGTGCTTTTCCACAACTCTAACCCTGATCAGTAGACAATAAATAAAGTGGAGAGAAAATGGTTGCATAATAAACATAAGGCTTTAACATGGCATGACAAATACTCACTTTTAATGCTTATGGAAATTAGGAGGAGGGTTACAATTTACAATACCATTGAATTCTATGTAGCAATACTGGAAGTTAATTAAAGCTTGCATCTACCAGTTCAAATTCCTCCATTCAACTCTCTAGTTTCTAGTCTTTGCCATTTTCTTTAATGTGATCCTAAATAATTTGCAACAGAGCCATATTTGACTTCCAATCCCTTTCTACTCATGAATTTTTTCATTTTCAATCCTTCTAACAGAGCTAAGAGCTTCATCCTCATTATTCAACTTGGTGTCAAAAAATTATGATCCCCCTTTTATGAAGGAGCCTAAAGGATAGTGAATAACCATTCCCTCTCCCATTGGTCTAGGGTTGCCTTTGGCAGCCCCATCAAAATTCAACTTTAAAAACCATCCTTAGGTGAAGACACTCTCTTGCCAGCTAATAATTTTTATTCTTCACAACTATTCAAAAAATGGGAATGTGAGTCTTACTATTATGCATCACTTAATTTAGAGCTAACTGCAATTAGTTAGGGTTGGTAATTAAACTATGGTATTAAAGTGGGTTAAGCATGAGTGGCAAATCATCAAAGCCTTCATAGTGAAAACCTATATTCAAATCCACAAGGAACATTTTACATGTTCATATGCCAAATTACATGATCCAATTCTGGGTGTTGTGGAGCTCGATGGGTGAAATGAGGTGCAAGTCTTGCATCTTATGTGGATCTGATGCAAGGTTACCACTTGGTTGTGGCATCTAATCCCAAGGACTCTTTTCAAGGGGAAATTACCAATGGAAAAAAAGTCAAATTTAGTTATGTTTTTTGAGCTCTTCTTGCCAGAATTTCAACAAGAGAAACATGCCAATTTTTGCCATCTAGAGCTTGGTTTTAGTCAATTGTTTTTGGTTATAAAGATTTATACCTCAAGTTTTCCACATTGATGTTGTTAAAAAAAAAAATCTTAATTTTTTAATTAGTGAAACATCTACTTGATAATAGGGGTGTGTAAGCATATCCAATTTCTTTGATGTGTTTGATATAGATTTCTTTTAGAGCTAGTATGCTATAAAAATTAGCATTGCATTGAGGGTTACATAAGCATATTTCAACATCTGTTGTTTTATGCTTTATTGTAATTTTGTATGTGCATTTCAGTTAAAATGTGGATTGACAATTAAATTAAAATTTGGGGAAATTTTTTTAAAAGAGAGAAAAAAATCAGCACTTTTCTCATGTATAAATTAAATTTCATCAAGAGTTTTGTGTTGATGTAAATTGCTTATTTATTTTTTTCTACATTGATATCCACAACAAGACCATTTCACATTGTATATGTATGAGATGATGCAAAACCTTTTTCAGATGCATTTTTGCCAAGAATTCTAGTCTACATGTAGAATTGGTAAGATGGATTTTGTTACTATGATATCAATGATAATAAATCCATACTAATGTTCCTATGTTAGAAAATGGTGCTAAGAAAAATTAGGCCTTCACCACTGTGATTGCATGTTTGGTTTATCTCTAATTTGCTTTCTAATTTATCAACTTATGAGTGTTTTTCTAAAGTTTCAGCACCTTGATACATGCTAATATTTGCAAGATGGGAAGGTTGTAGATACACTGGAGGGTGCAAATCCATTAGAATTGGCCAACAAAGTGACCAAGGTGTTTCATTCCATAGATATTGCTAAGATAACTAGTCCTACTAGTCTTGGAATGTCTGGTAGTTCAACAGTTATCGAGATAGTGAAACAAATATATAAGTCACCTTAGACTGCTAAAACTGATATAGAGTCTGGTGATACAATTAAGAGAAAACTACAATAACTTGTGAATTCCAAACCAGTCATGTTTTTTATGAAAGGGACACTCGTGGGAAGTTGAGGTTGATAAATAGTACATAATCCTTAATGTTTTGCAAATCAAAAGTCTAAGTAACCTGGATAAAGAAAATCAATGATAGGTGCCTACATAGAGATTTATTGAAAGGGGACCAAGCGAAAATATAAATAATGTAGTACTTAGAATCCTTAATGTTTTTCAAATCAATAGTTTAATTAACCTAGATAGAGAAAATTTGATGATATGTATGCCTACACAAAGATTTATGTAATACATGATCTTAATTCAAGGGTGTGTGTAATGGGGGAGTAATTGTAGAAAGAACATCCCCTACAACCTTTTTAAATTATCAAACTATGACTTGGCTAACTAGGCTCTAGTCCTTGTTGGGTTTCACATGGAAACTATTCCCATTCTATATTGGCTACCTATATAGAGTTTGGGGGAGAAAATAGATAGTTGTCTGTCTTGTGGACAACTATACTATTGCTCTACTTTCTCTATAGCTATAGAATATAAAATTTAAAACCCTAATAATGTTCATCAATTATCTAACAAATTGTTGATATACTCATCCTAGTGGTAATGGAAAAGCAATATATAGTCAACTATCAAGGATTGAAGATTCAAAGAAGTAATTCCTACACATACCAGGAATGGTAATTCCCTGTTCTATTTCAAATATATGTTCTATATCAACCCATGCATGCATCTGTTTGTCATGGAATTCGTAATAAAACATTCAAGAATTCATTAACTACTAAATCTATGATTTGAATTTATAGAAATAATCAAGTATTTACTTAAAATTTTTGGGAAAGAATAAAACAAAACAATATTTTCTTGGTCTGTATGCAGTTGGCACTGGGCAGTGTACTAGAGACTCTTGTGGTGCAGGACAGATTCTCATGCTTAGAGTTTATATACTATCATAGCTATGAAAAGTCATGGCAATGGCTTGAATTGCCTTGATGTGATTGATCAATTTTTACATTTAGTTGTATTAATATTCAAACAAGGTTTGTAATCAATGTTTTTTCATTAGGTTATATTCAAACTGGGTTTTGGATTAGTTGGAGTAGCTATCCCATTTGATGGATTGTTTGTTCGTGTTTTGAGATTTATGGGATTTTTCTCGACTTCAATGGCTTAAACTATCTTATATATAATAGGCCCTAGTGTGTTTTCTCTTCTAAATATAATTTCTAGTAGAAAACAACTTAACTCAGGAACAACAAAGAATATACGAAAGATGATTTTGTCCTATTCAAAAATAGTGAAATGGTCATGGAAAAAGTGTTAAACATAGTGAAAATGGCTTTCCATAGCCTACAGCTGGTTCCATAAGCTAGAATATAAATTTTGATGCAGATGAAATCAAGCTTTACATCACAACTAGATCTATTTGGTAGAATGTATGTTTTAATTTTAGAGGTACACTTTTGAATCAAACTGACCAACTAAGCTATAAATTCTATTTTTAAATTCTATGTTGTCATTAGATTCAAATTAGATTTATTTCAATAAATTCCCTTAACTACATGGATGAATTTTCATCTTAACCATTGGCTACAAGAAGTTGTTCCCCAACTATTTCATCTATGTATCTACTATGTAGAGATATCATGTTGAATTTTTTTAATTTAGCTACTTGTGGTATTGTTATCTAATGTCTTGCAAATTCCTTTGTATTTTCTAATGTAATACACACAAAATATCATGAATATATGTTTTATTGATGTTTTAGTTGCATTTATTTTTTTGAAACTCTTTCTTAATTCTTTTGATTTTTTACATATGGAGTAGTAGGTTTTAACAATCTTCTTCTAACCACTGTAAGTAGGAAACCTTCATTCTTGCTATAACTCTTTATAATATAATTTTGCACAAGCTCTATAAAGCGACATAAACCTGTCTTCCCAACTTAACATGATAAACCAATGTCAAGGTTGCCATTAGTATTATCTAGCATTAGCATCTTTTTGTAGCCATGGCAGCAAAAGTTCTTGTTGCTAGGAACTACCTTTGAAAATCCAAAGGCCAAATGTAATATTGACTTTAAATATTATAGATATATCAAGTACAAATTATTAACTGCTACATTCAATCCAACAAGCACATAACCTAGAAGAAAAATGGAGCCATTAAAGAAGGAAAATTATGGATTCTTGAAACATTTTGTTTCCCCTTATTAGCAATTTTGCTTTCAATCCTCTCAAATAGGAAGAATCACCTTGAATTACTTGAAAAGTCCTAACAACGTGACTAAATTTTATCAAGGATTTGGTCTAGACAAGAGAATGTGAAAAAATCCAATAAAGACTCAAGAAATATGCTTATAAGTGAAGAGCTTGATAACCTCTTGAATAAAGATAATGAATATTGTTGATTGCAGATGTTGAGGATTTATTGGCTGTCATGTTTTTAGAGATTGAACTATGTCCTAGAAGTCTACTCTAATAGATGGAAAAGAGGGATTATTACATTCTGACAAATTCTAGAGAGGTTTTTATACAAATAAACTTTAAATGTGATTTTTTGGTGGGTTTTAGATGCATGCCATTTGAATACAGATGCATGATTTTTGGGGGGGGCTTGGGTTTTGTGTGCAAATAAATTCAAGAAATATAGAAAATTAAATCATTGGATAATGATGCTTCACCATTGATCAAGATAAATATAAAATACCAATTGATAGTATTGGTTACTTATTTTTAGATCACAGTTGCTGCATTGGAAAGCCTGTGTATCATTATTCAAGGTTCACTTCTATAATTTGGATTCCTATGCATGTCCTAGTCCTTCTTCATGTTTAAGAGGTTATTTTGCACACATCTCCACCTCTGTAATAACTATGAAAACTAGGAATAAATTTGGAAAGGTTGAGAGGATTTTTCTTGTCACTATCTAAGCTTTCTGACCCCGTACATTGTCATATATCTGGCATACTAATAAGTGGGCATTGAGCAATAGCTATGATAATGAAATATGTACAAAAAATCCCTAGCATTGTGATTCATCTTATCTACTAATAAGTGGACATTGAGCAATAGCTCTTCTAATGAAATATGTTAAAAAAAAACTGGGTATATGAGCTTAATAATTTCTCAACTTTGGGATAGATCTACCATTAACGGCTAGTTTGAATAACTTATTAATTTGAAAACCTTTGGATATTTGATTCTAGAAATACAAGGTTTGTGTGTGAGTTAGAGAATGATTAAGAAATCAATAGAAGAATGATATAGTGTAGCACCAGTGACAGTCTGTACTCATTAGTTTGCATCAATTTCAAATTACTTATTAATTTGAAAATGTTTGGATATTTGATTGTACAAATACAAGGTTGTGTGTGTGTTAGAGAATGATTAAGAAATCAATAGAAAAAATGATTTAGTGTAGCACCAGTGACAGTCTGTACTCATTAGTCACATCAATTTCAAATTGCATAAATTATTTCCATACTTGGAGGTACTGGAAATAGTGAAAGGGATAGGTGTGTTAACTATTAGTAAGTCTATTTTCTGTAGTAACAGTTTGTTGATGAGATTCAAATGGGAATGTTATTGATTTCCCATCCTCGGCAGTTTGGCTTGAAACTTGGAAAATAGGAAAATGTCTAAAGCTGAGAGCTATCTTTGTGAGAATTCAAAGATGCCATTTTTCCTTTTTGTAGGCCATGGATGAGCTTGGATAATCACCCTATAGTGGGCTTCCTAGACACATCCAGGTGGCATCTACCTCCACCTCCACCTTCCAATTTATCTGCCTCCGCATCCTACTTCCAGGGAATGCATCAGTAAGTTATTATCAACATGAATGCCTAATGAGCAATATCAGAAACCAAATTATGATTGTTTAGACAAAATCAATGTGTTTCCAAATAGGTTTAGTAGGAGAGGGGTGTTTGGATGCACCTTTCTTCTTACTTAATTTATTTTTGAAAAACTGAGAAAGAACCCTAGAGATAGATGTCTGAAGTTGTACAGTCCCCATACAAGATCCTTTCACTACTACCTTCAAGCTAGGCAGGTCACACTAGGAATTAATACGAGTTCTCATCATTAAGTGGTTGTAGTTGATGTTCAAGATAGAAATAAAACTAGTGTTGAAGCAGGAGAGTAGCTAAAAATTGAAAAGTATTTGATGTCTGATGATGAGAATGAGGAGGAGGATGGACATAATCCTACCTGCACCTCCACTACACATTAGTACAAGTGTCGCTAAAGCAGAATGGTTTGATATTGAAAAGTATCTTATGCTTGATGAGGAGGATGGACATAATCCCTCTCTACCTGCACCTCCATCTCCACTACAAATTATAAGTGTTGTTAAATCAGCTACAATTGGTGACATAAATTTGAGTTTCTATTCTACAGTTTGTATAAATATTTCAATACATTGATTATATGTCAATATCCATTGCACTTATATATACACATACCCAAATACTATCACTAATGCACTCAGATCTGAAGGACTTCCCATCTAATATCATTTTTGTATTAGACGCTGGGTTGATATAATCAAGCATCCACCATAATACGTTTTGATATTGTGAAAAGCTCAAGTATTGGCTTTTAAACAAGAAAGAATTACTGAGTGGAATGGCAAGGGGATTTAAATTCTAAAAATAGTACATAATGTAGTAAAAAATGAGAAACAAAAATCTCTTCAATTAACATCCCAAGCAATAAAATAAATTTTCTTCATTTCCCTTAAAATTGTCCAAACTTGGGCAACAGGCTCCATTCACTCTGCTACTTCACCAAATTGAAGTGAGCAAAATACATGACATTATTCCCCAAACCAGCAACCATATGGTTACTTCTTCTTGGCTCTATCACATCTGCCTCGATGCCATTTTTTACCAAGGTGCCATGCTCAACGACTAGAAAACCTTGGGCTTGAAACCCTCAAAAAAGTGCAAGGCAACTAAAAGGTAGTTACTATGGTTCATGAGGTGATCTAATTCTCAGTCACTCCTACTTTTCCGAGCTAATGATGTATATAGTTGGTAGTGCTAGCCCCTATGAGAAATCTTTTGGGAAATTACCAAAACCCAATATCTTCCTCCCACCCAATCTATAGGCTCCAATTTTTTATTGAGATAATCATCTAGAGCACAAAGTGAACACCAATAGCATCTACTCATGCAACCCACTCCTTCTGCCCTATCACTCCTCTTTGCATTTGCATTTGTGGCCCTTGCTCAACCCATGAATGAATGAAATTTTTTTAAACCCACAAATGAATGAAGCTTTTTCTTTTTTTGTTATAACATTGAGTTGGTCAAAATTCAACTTGGGAAAACATTGGTTGGTCAAAATTTTGACCAAATCAGCTATTAAATTTTTATTTTTGACCAAAACAGGAATGAAAAGGAAAAAAAATAAAAATTATAGCTTTGGTCAAAAATTTAGGTAGAAAAACAAGTGCAAATGTACTAGTGCATCATCAAGTGCTATATACTCTTTAAAACATCATCAAGACGTCCCATATTTTTGAGGGATATAATGGGGTACTAAAATCCCTTACACAAACGCATCTAGCTCTTTTCCAAGTATTTATGCACATTGATGCTTCCTCCCATACCTGACACATCTCACCTGGTGTTAGGAGCATAGAAATTAATGAGCACCCAATTATTTATCTCATCATTAAAGACCAGTGCCACAATATGGAGGTGGTACAGGACCTCCCTATGATCGAATCTATTAGGATTTCACATTGTACCTATCCTTCATGATGCACCAACAACTTTTCTATAAACATACTTCACCCCTCACCACATTTAGTTAGCAAATCATAGTTTTTAAAGACGTTATTTTCCTCGGGCTATTTAAGCCCCTACCATGAAATGAATTTCTATTCCTACCTCTTTGGATAATTTCTAAGGTTTTCTACCTTCCATGAGAGACATCACAGGAAGTCACCTTTATTTTTTCCACTCTTATTGGTGGTCATCCAACTCTTATCATTGATCCCACATCTGCTTTAGGTTGGCCTCACTCCTTTTAGTATTCTTGCAAGCTCTCATTGACCATTAGGTTGGAGGCAAAGACTAAGGATAGTGAATCCTCCATACATGGGAGGGAAACCATCTAGGTAGCCTATAGAGATGAACAATTCATCCATGTTTGTTTTTATAAGCCTTCCATCTACACATATTTTGCTTGTAAAACTAGTGAGTTCTTTAGGTTCTTTATGGTAGGACACTGAGGCTCCTTTCCTACCATAATATCCACTCAAACTTCACTAGCATCCAAATCTTCTCTAGTCTCTTCTATGTTTTCTCTATTACAGGGAAACTCTTCCCTAGATGGTCTATGGTTGTGGTCTCCATGGTTTGAGTGGTCTATATTTCCTTTTCTTTCATCGAGTGGAGGGTTGGGATATGACCCATCCCTAAGGAGCACCCCTAAACATCTTCTAATGCACTCCCTTCCTTGATAAAATTATTCCTATTATCATCAATTGTACCATTCCCAAGGTACCCCCCAGGCATCTTCTAATGTATTCACATCTTAAAAAGCTTCCTCCTCTTTGTTAATTTTTTCCCTATTCACATAGGGTTTACATTCCATGAAACCATGGAGATATTTCGTACACCTTTGGTAGTATCATTCATCCTTTTCATAATTGATAACTTGCATCCAAGTCCCCCCATTTAGATTTTAAGGCAATACTACCTGGAAGGTTATTGTTCACTACCACATTCACATAGAGGTGTAATGTTCCCATCTTTTAGCAATTCAATGGAGTTCTTAGCCTTTACATTCTCCAATTGCTAAGTGGAGAAATAAGGAGAAATTGATTAAATAAATTTCTTATAAAGTCATTAAATAAATTAAAATTAATAGGTGACTTTATATTTAATTAATTTAATTTTCTAAAAGCATAATTAATTATTGTATTGCAAGGAGAAGCTTCTAGACAATGCATTAATTATTGGAAAGGGGGAAGCCTCTAGTAATTTAAGTTTATAGAAGCAAAATTAATTATTGTAGTGCAAGGGAGAAGTTTCTAGAGAGTGCATTAATTATTGGAAGGATGAAGTTTATAGTAAATGCAATTAATTAATATTTTATTTCCTTCTAGAAGGGTGAAGGAAAAGTATAAATAGAGGTGGGAGCTTCATTGTTTAGCATTCAATTATTGTGAATTATTTTTTATAAGAACTTGGATGTGTGAGTTATAAATCTATTCTTGGCATTAGAGGATGTCTATCCTCTCTTGTGACATTCTAGATGTCATTCCCTTGAGGTTTGGCCTTTGAAATTCTTTACTATCAACTCATTAACAGGCAGCTTGGATGCATTTCTAGCTACATTCAGATTGGGTGTAATTAGTGAGTTGAAGAGTTTGTTATGTATTTGATTTTATGATGCTAGAGTAATTAGTGACTTTGCTATGTATTTATTTTTATTAGTTTGAGAACTAATATTACTTTAGTAGTGGTTCAATCTTTAGTTTGCATAAATTCCATCTTGTTCATGTTATATGGTTTTATAATCTATGTACAAACATTAGAATCTTTATCAGCAATTAGTTCAGTTCTTGGGCATTTTCAAGGTGCCCATTACAGTGGCATCAGAGCTCACTTGAAAAGTGTTTGAGAAGAAGTTATAACCAATTGAAGTTATTACATTGGTATCAAAGCCCATTACAGTGGTATTAGAGCTAGGTTTGTCAATGGTATCAAAGATTGCTTACAAAGTATTTGACAAGAAGTTATTACCAGTTAGGGTTAGTACAATGGTATCAGAGCCCATTATAGTTGTATCAGAGCTATAAGTCTTGCCATCCTATGGAGGTCTTATAGGGAATTTGAGATAACTACATAGAGGGAAAAGTGTTTGACAAAATGTATATTGGTCTAGATCAAGATGTGATGTTCAAATGGTTACTAGGTACATTAGAGGAGGGGCAGCGTATGCAACATGAGCAAAATAGGCGAATGGATATGATGTTACAGCTTATGACTAGATAGATGGGCATCAATATTAATCTAGATGATGCCAACAATGGAGGAAATGACAACAATAGGGGCAATAATAATGGAGTCTGAGGCAACAACAACTATCTTGAGAATAACATTAATGGTAATAATGGACACGGAAACAATGGGACCGAGGCATGTATAGAGACACGCAATTGTGATGTTGGTGATGTGGGCATTTCAGCGGAGTCAGTAGATGTGGGTTTATGCTCTAGTATTATTGACTCACAATCTAGTGTTAAGTCTTGTGTTTAGAGTCAGGAGTCCACATATGAGGCTTTTTCAAGGGATGGCAATGCAACAAAAGTTGGAGTAGGAGAATGTAAGGATACTATCATATCAACAACCACTTCTGTTTCAGTTGAAGCATCCAACGAGGAGTTTAGTAGTATGCATGTAGTTGTTGATGTGTGTTCTAATGATGGCGCACATGTTGATGATTATGAGTTTTCATCAACTATAGATCCGGTTTAGTTTTCTATTGCGGTAGTTAGTGTTGTTCCTATGTCCATATATTTTGATGTGGCTACATCTTTTTCAATGCATGTTGGTGATGATTAGGAATCCAATCCAATATATATAATGTGGGTGGATATAGGGAAAAAGAGTTTTCATAGATCTTCTACAGAGTTTCCTTCTAGTGACATTTTGACTTCTACATCATCAGCACAAGTTTTGGGTGCTAGGTTGCAGGACATGTGGTTGGTCCTACTGATGCTAGTTTGCAGTTGATGTAATGTCCATGGGGATATCACATACTACTTCATTTGGAATCCAAGTGGAGGTTGGAGTTAATTGTGTTGTTGGATTGCTTGAGGACAAGCAATTTGAAGGAGGGCAGACTATAATGTCCCCATCTTTTTAGCAACTCAGTGGAGTTCTTAGCCTTTAAGTTCTCCAAAGCCCAAGGTATTTTTTACTGGCTAATATTCACCAATTAGCTAATTTTAGTAATTTTTGGCTAGTAATTTGGCTAATAATTTAAGATTTAATGTAACCTAAATTGCCACATTTTTATAAATTTTAGTACTAAAATATTTAAAATCGCTGAATAATTTATTTTATTAAAAAATTTAAACTCAAAGATTCACCACAATATTTGATACATGATTAGATTTGATTCACCTAAATATTATATATTATTGGAGAAATTAAAATTAATTCACCAATAATTATCATAATTATTAGTTACTTTAGGGATATTTCACCAATATTTAGTTTCCACTATTGGTTTAAATATAATGTAATGATCCTCATAATATTCCATGAGGTAAAAAATGTTCAATATTGATTTGTACAATTCTATGGTGATTAAAGAACTTTCTAATATTATTGAGATTTGCCAATATTTTCTACACAAAAATTATGATTCCAAAATAATTGCCAATATAAATAATATTTAGAATTTAAAAAGTTGAGAGATTCGCTAATAGAAATAATTTTTTTTTTCAAAATAATCTAATATTCACCAATATTTTATATCTTTTTTTGGAGGGGGGTTTCTTAAAATTTACCTTGCCAAATGCTAAGTGGAGAAAAAAGGATAAATTGATTAAATTAATTTCTTATAAAGTTATTAAATAAATTAAAATTAAAATGTGACTTTATATTTAATTAATTTAATTGTCTAGAAGCACAATTAATTATTGTATTGCAAGGGAGAAGCTTCTAGATAGTGCATTAATTATTGGAAAGGGGGAAGCCTCTAGTAATTTAACTTTCTAGAAGCATAATTAATTATTGTATTGCAAGCAAGAATTTTCTAGAGAGTGCATTAATTATTGGAAAAGGGAAACTTCTAGTAAATGCAATTAATTATTATTTTATTTCATTCTAGAAGGGTGAAAGAAAAGTATAAATAGAGGTGAAAGCCTCATTGTTTAGCATTGGATTATTGTGAATGGCATTTGATAAGAACTTGGATGTGTGAGTTACAAATATGTTCTTCGCATTAGAGGATGTCTATCCTCTCTTGTGACATTCTAGACATCATTCCTTTTGGGCTTAGCATTTGGAATTCATTGCTATGTATTTGATTTATTAGTTGGAGAACTAATATTATTTCAGTAGTGGTTCAATCATTAGTTTTCATAAATTCCTTCTTGTTCATGTTATATGGTTTCAAAATCTATGCAAAAACATTAGAATCTTTATCAATAGTTGGTTAAGTTCTTGGGCATTTCTAGGGTTCCCATTAGTGGTATCAGAGCCCATTGTAACTAAGACTTGTGAAGGTTAATCTCATCCATTTTAATGAAGTAACCAAAGGAATCCATAACCCATTTAAATATTTTCTCATCTGAAAACTCCAAAAGTAGACTAGGTAATCTAGCCCAAATCGGGGCCATGCACTAAAGATCAACACTATGATTGAAGCTAGTTTTCGTTTGGCTAAAATAATATTATGTTTGCAAATTCTCCATGTTCTTCCTAAAACCTAATTTATATCCTACTTTAGAAATCTGAATAGGAACATAACTCTAGCCATGGCTATGTATCCTCAATAGAACTCTTTAATTTCCATATATTCAAAAACCCTTTTCCTCACCATGTAGATGGTAGGTCTAAAAGATAGAAACCTAACAACCAGAGTTAGAGAAAAGCATTTTGTGATATTATCAACCAATGAATCTTGTAGAAGAATTTTCAGTCTAGTATCCCCATTGGATAAAAATGAAATATCTCTAGTTAAGGATTACAGGTCCGAATATCCCATTAATGCATCTTTTTAGCTCTTCTTTGTGATCACGATATCTACATCCTTCTCCAGACTGTTATTTGACCCAATATTTGGAAGAAATGCCAAGTCCTCTGACAAATCATAGGACCCCTCAAAATTCAACCTCTCGTAACCCAAAATCCCCTCTACATCTAGGTGAACCCCCTTGGAGATTACCAACCAAAGGTCAAGGAACTCCCTAGTTAAGGGGGGCTAAGTTTTACAGTGTTGAAACCACCATGGATAGTTAGTTGTAGAGCTTGCTTGCAACTAATGTGCCTATATATGTTTACAAAACTACTACTTCCAAGTAGAGTTGTATATTTGTTTTCATCTAAATGTCCTGAGTCTAACATGAAATTTATGTTACTCAATTAGATATTCATAATTAAAATTATTCCAAATCAAATTCATCCTCACATGTACATATTATCATTCATCCAAACGAATATTATTATGATTATATTATTAATGCAATATTCAATTTTGGATCTCTAATAAGCATAATTTCAAACCAACCATATTATCAATCATCTAAATATAATAAAGCTCTATTATATAAATTAATCCTCTTCCTACATTTTTCTGTCATGGAGAGTAACTACTTCAAAGGTTCTAACATGTTATTGGAGAGTTTCATATCTTAAAAAATCCCTAGTTTGAGGGTTTTAGTCATGAAATTATAATCTACTATAGTATACTTCATGAACATTAATTAATTCCTAGACTACATCAAAATTGATTGATATTTTTTTTTGAAGGGCTTATATAGTGTGTGGATATAGCATATCTTTTTTAAAAATTCAAAATTTATAATTTGTACTAGAGCTACTTCTTTGAGGGAATTAGTGATTTCTCTTATCTTCTCTTCGATGGGATTATTAATTGTGTACATATATTATTTAAATTTATTATTATTTTAAATTACTTGTACACACTCATTTTTACTTTTTGAGATATATTTTTTCTTGTAGAAAAATGATTGTGATGGGATTTCAGATCATTTAATAGATTGTCTTAACTAAATATAACATTAACCGTAACATGCTATGATAGATAATTTCTCATAGAAATATATTTTAAAGATAGTTTCTTCAAATACTATTTCTCTTCTAATCTTATTGCATGATAATTAATGATTTCTAAATGAGTACCTAACCAAGCCATATTGTTGTAAATTTATTTTTATCTTGTTAGCTACCTAGAATATACTCAAGGTTGGTGTTGTTCAAAGATGACTTGAAAGATTTAGAATGGGTTGAATGGTTGTTTGAAGAGGATAAACTAATAGAATGCAAGATTTTATTTTAAGGCTAGTGAATGTTATTAAAGGATCAAAATAGATAAATAGACACACCATCTAGTTCATGAATGTTCAATATCTTTTGAATTTGTTTAGTGGTAGACTAAAATGGAAGTTATAATAAAGTGGTAGATTAAAATTTAAGGTGAGTGAGTGTTATGAATAATCAAATCAAAGAATCAAATTTGTGACCTAGTTCAAAAAGGCCTAAATATGTGGCTATTATCTTAGTCCTAAATTAAATTTCAAACCACATAGAGAGATAGGTATAGAATAAAGGCAAATGAGTATTACTAAATAATCAAAATAAATCTAATTTAAGATTTAATCCAAGATGAATTGAACACTTTAATAATAATGTAATAATGGTATCAATAGAGATCTAAGTTGTCTTTAAAATATCTTACTAATGTTTCTAATCATACTTAATGATCCATGTCCAGTATGAACAAAAAATAGAGACGTCCCCTTCAAAAATCTCAAGTCTAATGAGAGCTCCCCTGTCATGGAATCCCCTAAAATATACATAGATAAAAATGATGAGAATTGTGCTTTTGAGCTCCAAACCATTAAAAAAGGCCAAAAGGTCTACAATGCCAACTCAAAGGTGGAAATTGTTGAGACCCCCTATCACTCTTATCTTATTTCTAATAAAAAATTCAAACATGTTATCTAAGATCTTGTTGATGAGTCAAAGGAGTCTAAGGACAATGTGAAAGACATTGAGATGGGATCTTCCTATAGGGTCTCTAAAATCCCTAAAAGATACATGTCAATTTCCTCTTCTGTCAATCCTCCCTCCCCTAAAAAGGATTCAAGTAATATCTAAATTATGGAAGTGCATACCACAAATGCACCAACTGAGGAAATGTAGACCAAGTCTGCTCCTACTAGTAGTTAGGAAATTGGAATACTTGTGGATAAGTTCAAGCTCTTGATTGTTGGTCTTAAATGTTCTATCAAACAACATAAGGTAAATTCTTGGTATGAAAATTGGGTTAAATGATATTTTAAAATTTTTTCTCGAGAGTGATGACTGCTTTTTCCTTTACCCTCTATGTATTGCAAGAGAATGATCTTGGCAAGAAGATGATGGATGAAGTTGATAAGAGAGACATATTTAAATTCCTCACCAAGGAATGGAATAAAATGCTAATATGATCTTGTTCAAGAGGGTTAGTTGATTTCATTTATGGGTGGCTCTTTTTCTTTTTTTAAGCCTATGGGGTTGTTATTATGGTTTATCAAGTAGTTGAGTCACTATGTTAAACTATTGTTTGTTATGACATGTTTGACATGTTTTGACTATTAAGTGCAAGAATCAAGTTATATTAGTTTTAGATTAGTCTATGACTAGTATTTGAATATAACTATGGTAAACTATTTTTTGGAGAATTTTTTTTTATAGGGATAGGTTCTCTAGATGTTGTATCTTTGATACTCTTCCAATTTATTAGATGTATTTAATATGTTTCTAATTTTTTTCTAATCTGTTTGATTATGTACTTTAGGGTGTCCTTATTATTTTTCTATTGCTTATATTAAAAAATAATTATAGAATACAATAAAAAAAGAATCAATTTAATACTACTAAGAAGTGAAGAATACACTATAGTAGTAACTTCAAAATCAATTAGAGTTCATAATAACTGAAAATAAATAATCACCTTTGAAATCTAAACTATAAGGGTGAGGCTAGGACTGTCTTTTAAACAAATTTTGCATGTGTTCCTACAAAATTCATCCGAATAATATTTTAAATTTTAATTATCAAAGGTGCATGGGATGATCATATTGATCATTCATTTATTGCATGCAATAAAAGTGCATGCACTTTTCCATTATCTTGTGTCGATGTTGACTATTACTTGTTGAACATATTTGGCATGATAGAAACCCTTCAATCACAGGATCATTTGTAGGTCAACTACAATGTACCACTCATGTGTTTAAATATTAAGGACTTAATCTGAAATAAACTAAGAATTAATTGATTTTATAAAATACACTAAGAATAAACAGATTTCCATTGTTCCAAAGAAAAATTCTCAACCATCGTCACTCTCAACAATGTAAAAACTTTCCTTATAAAATAAATCAAAACTATATTTTGAATTTTACATGTTAAAACTCCATAATATGATCATACAATCTAAAAACTTCTCTTTTATTAAATAAATCAAAACAATATTTTAAATTTTACATGTTTAAACTTCATAAATTATCGTACAATCTAAAAACTTCTCTTATTAATAAATCAAAACAATATTTTTGAATTTTACATGTTAAAACTTCATGATATGATCATAGAATCTAAAATCTTCTTTCTTATTGAATATAGCATAACAATATTTTGAATTTTACACATTAAAACTTCATAATATGATGTAATATGATCATACAATCTATAAACTTCTCTCTTACCAAATAAATCAAAACAATATTTAATCTTACAATCTAAAAAACTTCTCTCTTATTAAATAAATCAAAACAACAAAACAACATTTTGAATTTTACACAGTAAAAGTGCATAATATGATCATGTTAATCATTCATTTCATGGATGCAAATAAGTTAAAACAATATTTAATCATACAATATAAGGAACTTCTCTCTTATTAAATAAATCAAAACAACAAAACAACACTTTGAATTTTACACGGTAGAAGTGCATGATATGATCATATTAATCATTCATTTATTGCATGCAAAGAAGTTAAAAGTGCATGCACTTTTCTGGTTATTCACCCTAGATGTTGACTATCACTCCTCATGAACATGATAAGACAGATATGTGCGTGGATCTTTATCCCGATGAGGAACGTCTGTTGATGATAAAAAAGAGAAGTTATACCGGGAAGATAATGGACACTCCAGGTGAGCTTGGCCGTTTTCGTGGGGTGCACGCAAACAAAAAAGGATTTAAAGAAGAGTGTATGATATGGCCGTCCGGGAAGAAAAGGGGCACAAAACCTGGCTAATTATTATGGATCATTCATTTATCGGGGTTGGAAATCGGAATTACGCGGAGTGATGGAGTGGCCCACATAAATGTCAAATTGACAGCAAAGAAAAAGGTGGTGAGCTGTTGAAGTTGGGGTCTCCGAGAAGAGGAGGGAAAAAACCCTAATTTGGAAGTGGAAACCCTAAAACTCTAGCAGGTGAGTAATGGTCCATTTTGCATCTCCCGACCAAGTGAAAAATGGATGTCGGAATCGCACCGGACAGCCCACTGCCCTCTCTAGGCTTATCTCGCCTAAGATTCCCTCGTACCCATGAATTGCCCTGCTTTCTCTTCCCCTTCTGTCAGATGCGAAATATTAGGAAAGTTGGCCACCCTCCCATTCGTCTTCTCAGCGGCTGCGACCTTAGCATTTACAAATTCCCTTCGCACGCTGCCACCCGTCCTCTTCTATTTGACTTTCAAAAAGCCCAATTTCATTCTATTAAATGCATTCCTCAACCACCCACCTGTAGCTTTCCCACTCTTTCATTAATTCCTTTGTACCCTCCCCTCCCCCATGTGATTTAACCAGTCTTTATATGCTCCTCTCTTTCCATCTCTCTGAACGGCTCCATGGTGGGTTGCTAGTTTTGTATTAATGCCCTCTGTCTAGGGTTTTCAGTGTGCTTAATAAAGTGGGGTCTCAGAGCGGAGCAGATCAGGAGCTTGGTATTCTGAGCATCCGGAGTTCATCTCCATCTGTTTGCGTGTTTGCAGTGTGGGGGGTAGAAACGTGGAGGAATTGTATCAGAATGAATCCCGATAGGCATTGGCCAAATCTCTTCAAGTTGAAGCCATCAACTTCTGACCAGCACTGGCGTCAAACCACCACCTCCAATGAGGGTAAACAGCTATTTTTCTCCTCTTTTTGTTTCTTCAATTTCTCAGATTGTTGGATGCTAACAGTCACTTTTTAAAAAAAAATTAAGCTTAGAGTATTTAACGATTTAATTTTAGGAATAAGGTGTGATGTTTAAGCCGTCAGAATGGTTACAGCATTGGCTAAGCTGGTTTCAAGATCTCCTCAAGTGTATAATTTTTTGAGTCAACTTGGACTATTTAACGATTTAAGTGTACAGATCAAAAAGCCGTTCAAATGGTTACAGCATTTGTTAAGTTTGTTTCAGGATCTCCTCAAGTGTGTAAGTTGGTTTTAGGATTCACTGTTGGATGGTTACAGCCACTTTCAAACGGAAAAATTAAGCTTGAAAAAGAAGTCAATTTAGACTATCGAACGATTTCAGTCTAGAAATCAAACCTTAATATTTGATGTTAATGATTTTACAGCATTTGCTCAAGTGTTTAAGTTGGTTTCATGATTATGATGAAGGATTGCACTTACTGAATTTGTGCCCTAATTGATATTTCTATGGATCGATGAACTTTTGAGACAGGATCATCTTCAATGGAGGAGGAGAGGGAGCGGGAGAGGGAAAGGGAAAGAGAGAAGGAGAGGAATCCAGACCCAAAGCCCAGATGGAATCCGAAGCCAGAGCAGATTCGGATTCTTGAGAGCATATTCAATTCAGGGATGCTGAATCCACCGAGAGAAGAGATACAGAAGATCAGGATGCAACTTCAAGAATATGGCGAGGTGGGAGATGCCAATGTCTTCTACTGGTTCCAAAACAGAAAGTCCCGAACCAAGCAAAAACAACGAACTCATCAGGGTGAGAAATCATCCAAACCCTCTGCCACTCATGGGCAAAAATGTTTTGATCAGTATGGTTCTGGTGTTCCGCTTCCCAATAACAATCCGAGCACTTTCATTGGAGAACTCTCTTCCTCTCTGCTGCCTCCTGCTGCCACTTTTCCAATGCAGTACTTGGGTTATCAGCAGACTGAGGGAATTAATAACACTGGGCATTACATCAACATGGGTGTAGCACAAATGTGGAACGAAGGTACTTGTACTGGCAACATTAATGGAATGTGCAGTGTACCTCAGAGTCAACAGACCTTTTCCTCATTTGCACAAGCCTATCCTCCATTTATGGAACACCTAGCAGCAGTGGAGACCTTTAAACCCAACGAGAATTTCATCTCACCATCTACGAATGACAACACTCTTATTCACTCAGGTACCGGTATGCAAAACTTTTCTATTATGTAGATTCATGAAAGAATGAGATAACTACTTCAAGCATTATTTTTAATAGGTTTGACCTGGATCATATATAAACAAAATCTTGGGAAAACCATCATGTAGTTTTCCAATCCTTGTCAATCTGTTGTCAGAAAGAATTTTATATCATATCATGCACTGTGATCAGAAAACTTGAATAAACATATATGTATATAAAAACTGTCTTCACATTTTTTATTATTGTTTCTATGCTTTTTCAATCCTCAAGTTTGCAGAACTGCTATTGGGAGTTATTGATCTATTTTGTGCAGCTGCAGAATCTGGAGTTGGCAGCTCGAATATTTCTTTGGTCACTGTATTTCTGAATGATATTCCAGTCGATGTTCCCATGGGTCGTATCAGTGTGAAGACCTTCTTCGGTCCAAATGCTGCTTTGTATCATTCCTGTGGCCAACCAGTACTACTGGATGAAGAGGGATTCACCTTGCAAGATCTGCAACAAGGAGCTATATATTACTTGGTACGCTTGTACCCTTTCCTCCCCACTATTTCTGCTTAAAATTGTGTTAGAAATAGATGAGAATGTCTCTGAGCAGATATAAATTGATCTTTACATATTTTTGCAGGTACATGAATGAATTGATCGACCAGCTCCATAGAATAGTGCTTGCTTTTTGGTCTAAGGCAAATACATATTATTCCAGTTATATAAAAAGTGGTTAGAAATTTTACATGGTCAGCTGAGGAGTATGGTGATTATATAGAGAAAGTTTTATCATGGTCAGCTCAGAACTATGCTCATTATATAGAGAGTTTTTGTCATGGTCAGCTCAGTAATACTATGAATATACAGTCCATTAGACCTTGGTTATCAGTTTTTGAGTAGAACAACGGAAGCCTGAGCTTCTGCTATATATTCCGTGTATGTGGTGTTTTGGTTATGCAGCATAACCACATATATCTGATAATTAATCGAACATTGTAATAAGCACTACGCTATTGACTTATTTTTTATTCTACATATGACATTATGCCACTATTTCAAGATTGCAAAATGGTTTTTGCCCAGCTGTTTGTTTCAACATATCCATGGAAGAATACTTCATTGTTTGCATCATTAATGTGATATGTGCTTTGTTTGGTGATCGCCAATTAGTAAAATATAATAACCATGGGAAACGAAACTTTAAAATACCACATTGAACTGGCAAGCTTAGAACACTGCCCCGAAATATCTAGGGTTCCAATAGAGGAAAAGTTCTGAAGTAAACTGGACAATAAATTTTATTCAGTTTATGCTACTTGTTGAAGCGTGACAATATGAAGAATCGAAATCTCTTAACCAGAGGAATGAATATGGTTGAACATGAATTATGGAAATTTGTATATCAATGGAAATTGCATTCTTTGAACCCTTTGGTATAAAGTGAAATGCAAATATGCAACCAGCTTAAAAACTCAGAAGAGATTTACTCCCACACCTTGTTCTCCTTAAGGCTTACAATTCTATCCCTAATTTCTTTTTAACATCTAAATTTTCTAGCATAAAACTCCTCTAAGACTCTATCAATTGAAATCTACTCTGTCAATGGAAATCTCCTCTGTCAATGGAAATCCTCTATCTGTCCAATGTCCTAGCGAGATTATATTTATCCCTCTTCAATTGTCTCTGTTAAGTTGCGTAGTATGCTCATAATCGTCACAGACACCTATTATTATATTATTATGTTTATATAGGAAGCATTGATAGAATAGAGTATTCTACAACATGGACAAGTTACTTGGATGGAATATCTATATTATGTCTAATATATTTATACTCCTTACAAAAATATTGATTCAATAAGCTATGCTTTAAATAAAGGTTCAGCAACACTTAAAACAATTTATGGAGTCTTCATTTTACAATACATTGCAAATCCATGTTATCAATTTATGTAGTCTTCATTTTACAAAACATTGCAAATCCATGTTATGATTATGCTTGGCAATTTTTTGTTTTGGTGGAAAGTTATATTCAAAATGGCTCTTATGAGACTTTTCAATAATCTTTCCTATCATTATCAATTCACTTTTACTCATGTTTGAGTGACATTTCTATATAATTTTTAATGAAATGCAGTAGTGTTCTCTCATTTTAAACATGTCTTAATGCAAGTGATGAAGAATGCTAGTATGCATTTTTTTAGATCAATAATTTAGATATGACACATTTTCTTCATTATTGAACCCCTAAGATAACATTAAGGATGGAGATCTTAATAAACCTTTTTCAAAACCTAAAGAGAATGTGACTAATGATTATAGGATTTCCAATCTCCCTACAAATCTCAACCCTTTGTGCTATTCCTCAAGAACAAACTTCTTGTTCTTTCCAACTGATGTCAAATTTTAATTTAGCCTATGACATTTTCTCTCAACAAGAATATAGTAGACAAGGCCTTGGAAAAAATGACCATGGACTAGAAGTTACTATAGATCATCCTACACAAGTCACTAAAAATGGTATAGGATTCATAACTCAACCCCACATTTTCTCTTCCAATTGTATTACTTCATCATCAATAAAATCTCCACCTCCTTATTTAAGAATTGTTTTATCTAATCCAATAGTAGTTATCCACCTTTTGATATGGTTTGTGTTTGGCAAAGAGAATCTTTTGGAGACTTAAATAAGATATCAAAATTCAACTTCCTTTTTGAAAGACTTAAAAGAATGAAATATTAAATAATAATAATTACAATTAAAAATATTTCATCATAGAAATATGCTCTCCTCCTAGTTGTATTGAACTTATACAATTTGTTCAAGATCTAGTAGATATATGTCTTATTTTTTTTACAAAGGATTTTATACTTCTACTTGATAAAAAAAAAGTGTGCTAGCATTCCCATGCACTTATAAGGTTACTCCAAATCATGTATTCTTTGTGGTGTAACTTATTGGGACTCTTTGTGTTGGATGGTATTAAGTTTTCATTTTCAGATTTTCTTTTTGAGCAAAACTATAAGTCATTTTTTTCTTCTTTCTACTTGGGAAGAAATGAATCCTTTTTAGATATAGTATATTTCATAAGGATCTATTTTTCTTTTTTGAATTTATGTATTTTATAATATGATATATTTTTTGAATATGACTTTTTTTTCTACATATGGATTATCATCTTTTTAGCAGATTTACATCCTATCATAAATCATCTCCAACTTTGGATACACAATGTATTGTCCTTCACAAGATTTCCCTTTCATATAGCAATAGGGAAGGTTTATCTTATTTCTTCTTCTTCATTTCCTTGCCTTCATGTTTTAGGGCAAGATTTCTTTCTTCAATCCTTTATCCCTTCCAAGGATCCCTAATCTATTTGATGATTTTTTATATTTTATATTACATTACCCTTTCTTTCTTGGAATTGTTTGCTAGATATTAGGATTGTCATAGTTGTTTAGAATTTCTCCATTTCTTCAAAATGTGTTTATTTCTATAGATGATTTATAACTCAAGGTGCATAATGAGTTATCCTTTTCTTGGTTATCAAATTTTTTGGTTTAAAAATAATATTTAGAAGATCGATAATACATAGAAAATATAATTACATCCATAAATCTGATAAAACTACACTGGGTAAAAAATCTTAAGAAAATATATTTCATTTTTTTTTTGGAATTTTCATATCACAAATATCTACAAAATATACATTGAAACATGACTTAGAGTTGTATATAAAAACTAAGTTTCTGAGTTCTAATTATAGATGACTTACTAAGTTTGATAAGTATCACTCACACAACCATATTTTCAACACATGCAAACATCACTAGTTTTAATAAGTTACAAAAAAATTTACTTCTTACAACAAGTCACCTTATGAAGACCTTCTATTTATAGTAATTTTATTATGACCAACCATACGTAGATGATAATCCATGATGAATTCACATTCCAACATTCTACTACTTGAAATCAATGTTCAAATTGATGAATAGTTCCTCTACCGAAAGACCTTTTCCAATGCCACATATTATTTGATAAATTGTAGACCAAGAGAAATTCTACATGAAATGACCTTATCTCAACCATTATACTTTCCACATCTTTTATATTAGTGCGAATATTTTCCAAAAATATCTATTTTTATTATAACCTCACAAACAAAGTGATAATGAATATCAATATGTTTTGCCCTAGAATGCTATGCAAAGTTCCATGCTACATGCAAAGCACTTTGACTATCACAATGTAAAACCACTATGTCATGTTTTACTTGTGAATTGCATAAAAGACTATGGAGCAAAATTCCCTCATTTAAATAACCTATATATGGCTTCCATATATTCAACTCCAATAGTTAATAATGTAATAAAACTTGCAACAAAGAATATAGCCATTTCCACATAGCCCATAATAGATCTGAAATAAACATGGAGTTAAAATCCACATGCAAGAGAATAGACAACATACCCACAAAATTGTGACACAAGATATACCCTCATTGAGGGAAAAACTTAGCCTCCAAAAACATCCATCACCATGTATTATTTAGCAAAAACACCGTTGCAATACAACCATGGAAGCCTTCAAAGCCATAGCCACCACCGAGCAATCCATGTGAACAAGCATGAATCCACACATCCCATGCCATGCTTCCAACCTTCACAAATGCTCCCTTGGATAACCTATCAAGCCTTGTCCCGCTTGACTCTTTTCCTTTCTCACACTACAACAAGTACCCTTGTGGCTGCTTATATAGTAGCAAGTCCCACAAAATCACTAAGTGGTATTACATAAACCATGTGCTAAAGCCATGTGCTACCTAACCCATTGATCCCACATTTAATATTGGGCATTTAATTCATTTCTCCAATATTAAATAATTATATGAAATATTATCACAATGTTACAATACAACTCATCAAGTATATGTATGGGAATCTTTACATGTTGCATGTCCATCTAGGCACAACATTACATAATAAAATGAAATAATAAAATATAACAATATTATTCAATGTGTGCAACACACATTATCTCAACAATCTCCCACTTGTTGTATACATTGCATAGGGTCAATCTGTAGCCACATAAATGAACAAGGAAATAATCCCTACCAGCACATCTACCATCATGGTTCAAAATACACCATGTGCTCCATACTAGTACTAGCAACAAAATCAAATTATCCAGCATCTCAAACATGAATGAAGCCACCTCCTATTATGCCACTTCCACTAGACATACATAGAAGCCATCCAAAGAGAAAAAACCACCTAACTTTCCGCATTAGAAGATCATAAAATCCTATACCAACTGAAATGCAAACCACAAAAAAACCTGATCCAAAGGTAATCACATGTATCCGTAGTTGTCAAAATATCCATAGCTAAAATAGCACCCATATCAAGTGCCAAACCCATCCAACTATCCATACCTCCAAAGGTATACCATGTGAATTTTATGTCATCAACATATCCAATCTGCAGCCTGCAATCACAAGCCTCAAGAATAATACCTACCACATATATACCAAGAAGCTCCCACTACAAAAAATAATGTCAAATCTATAACTAATCCACTCACAACATCTCAAAGAAGTGAATCCATGTAGTCTCAAGGACATCCACAATACATAAACTAATATCCTACAAGAACAACTCTCATAACAAGTCTCCAATAGTCTCCCAAATTCTCCACAACCAATAGAGGAAAGAGATAAAGGAATAACCATGTCATCTCTCACATGACATACATGAGTACAAACTAGTGATCACAATCTCTAACCAATCTCAAATCTAATGTAAGTGAAATTAAATAGCTAGGAGAATAACCAAGACTAGAGAAACCATGCAAATCATAACCTATTTCATATCCTTCTACACACACCTCTAGATGTAAACTATGCAAGTATGATCTCCTCCATAAAACCCCAACAAGAAGCCTCAACAACACCAAAACCATACCATATAACTACTCATGGATGTAAGCCTCACACAAGAAGATCAAACTCATAAACCACTCCTAATCCAAGGAATATGCCCAATATAAAGCCATCTCTCAAATGAACCTTCCAGAACTAACTCATGTATCGTAGCTCAAGATCCATATCCATGAAAGACAAGCATAAATATAATGCACCTAAGAAAAAAAATGGGCTATACCTCAGACAAGTAGACCGCCGAGTAGACCAAGAGTGGGGAATGAGAATGCTCATCTAGATACCCAAGTCTCCAACCAAGACTTGTCTAAGAAAAACCTCCTCTCAAGTCCATATCAGGTGACTACCCCTCGGACTTCCTACTAAAACCATCAATCATCCCAACAAATACTTCTTTAATCCAAGAGAAATTAGCATCACAACTGTCTCTAAGTATCCATAAGCACTTGTAATCGATCAATCCATGTCAACTTCAAATGCAACATAACAATATCATGAAGTATCCAACTTATGATCAGTGTACTCAATACCAAGAAACCCAACCAAGATCAATGTCAAAGTTCCAACCATGGCCTCAAGAACATAAACATGACAACATGATCTAACCATCTCAACCAAAGGGATAACATGCTCCATATGAACATACCATAACATGTCACAACTCTAAACATGTATTAAGATTATACTATGACATAATAATGAAACCATCCTCATACCAAGGATAACATGCCAAACAAAAGCATAAACCACACCTTTACCAAGAACCCTATGAGTCATCATGATGCAACTATCTCCATACACCATGAAGAAAACCATCTTTGCATACCATGAAGAACCATCTCCACACACCATGAAGATAACCAAGAACTCAATGAGTCCTTAAGATCTAACCGTCTTCACACACCATGAAGATAACCAAGTGCACCATGCAAATGTCAAAGACACTTCTACAGCAACAGGATCTAAGACAAACCTCCAACAACTAGAAACACTCAATAAATATATCAATGCCAAAAAAATCACACTCAACTGCGGTCCCAAGTCACCTATGGCATCATAAAATTCATCTCCTATAGGAAGATCCTCCAGAAATACACTCACACAACCAAAGTGTCAATACCGAGTGAAACCAAGATCTCCAAACCAAGAAGATACAAACCAAAGAAGGAAATAACCCTACACTGTCACCCCATCACTGTCACAAGCTCCCACTAAACTATGTATCCAAGCTATCCATGACATCATGAAGAAAAAAAATATGCTCTAACCATGAGAATCAACCAAGGCATCAAACCATCAAAGAACTCAAAGTGTACATCATGAACTCCTCAAAATAAACCAAATATCCATGATTCTCAACCATGAAGATATACCACCATAACCAAATTAGGAATCCAAACTAATGAACATCAAGGATGTGCGTGCATATCCAATCATGTCATGCCAAAATCCATGGCACCATGATCACATCCATGAAATGAGCATCTGGCTCTCAATGTGTCCAACCTATCAGCATAAAATAGTCAACCACAATTCTCCACCATGACTATACCCAGTAACAACATCTCATCCCTTATACATGAAGAAAAATCAACAAATCACGTGACTTAGGGCATAGACAACCCAAATCCAAGCCACCAATATAAATATGCATCAATAATGAAAGATCAATGGGCAAAGACAACCCATAACCAAGCTATAAATGCAACCTATAAGTATAGACTGCTTACAACACTGCACAACTTGTAGATCCAACAAGTCATCATAAATATCAAAACCAAATACTGATAACCATATCATTATGAGACCAATCTAAATAATGAATTGAGTATACAATGACATCAAATCTTAAATCTCCAATGCCATAAACTCACAATGTTACCATAGTCAAAATATATCTATAAACTGTTCAGATCAATATATTACCAAATAAACCATGCCAAACCTACCCTAAATCTAAACCAATGTGTATAGCTCTCCAAAAGCTTTCCATTGACTACTGAAAGTCCAAAATTTGACTTTGTATGCCCAAGTTATGCCCTAATCTATGCTCAAAATAAAAAAATCTGACTTTTGGGCTCTTAAAACCTAATAAAATGTCAAAATCATAAAACCAAACTTATGCCAAGTTGTAGTGGTCTAAATTAGCTTTCTAATGCCTATAAGAACTCTGAAATTCAATATACTGAGATAAAGTTATGGCAGTTTTACTAAGATAATCTTTTTTACCATTTTCATTGTGATTTTTAATTTTATTTTATTTTTGTGACGAAAATTCTGACGAGATTAAATTTGACAGCCATCATGGGCTGAAACCAAAAAACTCTTTCATTTCCTCTAAACATGACCAAACTAGGGCATATTATATATCAAAATTTATGGAAATGTCGATCCAGATCCAATGGTAAGGTATATTTTTACCCAGGAGGTCATTTCTACAAGCTACCCCCTAAAACCCTCATTTAAATGAAACATCCAAAAAAATCTTTTTGTCCAAAAAATTTCACATGCCCAAATCTTTTAACATCCCATCATAACAACAAATCCAAAACCCTTAGATCTAAAATAAATCACTCATATATCTTGCAATTTTCTTTTATCCTCTCATGCATTCACATGGATTCAATCTAGGGTTACAATAATAAAACCATAGCTCTAATACCACTTGCAAGGAAACTTGCAAAAAAGAATATAATTGTTTCCACATAACTCACAATAGATCTAAAATAAACATGGAATTAAAATTCACATGCAAGAGAATAGACAACATACCCACAAAATTGTGACACAAGATATACCCTAGGAAACCCTCATTGAAGGAAAAACCAAACCTCCAAAAGCATCCATCACCATGTATTATTTAGCAAAAACACCATTGTAATAAAACCATATAAGCCTTCAAAGCCATAGCCACCACTAAGAAATCCATGTGAACAAGCATGAATCCACATATCCCATGCCATGCTTCCAACCTTCACAAATGCTCCCTTGGCTAACCTATCAAGCCTTGTCTTGCTCGACTCTTTCCCTTTCTCACACTACAACAAGTACCCTTGTGGCTGCTTATATAGTAGCAAGTTCCACAAAACCACTAAGTGGTATTACATAAACCATGTGCTACCTAACCCACTGACCCCACATTTAATATTGGGTATTTAATTATTTTCTCCAATATTAAATAATTCCATGAAATATTATCACAGTGTTACAATACAACTCATGAAGTATATGCTATGGGAATCTTTATATGTGGCATGTCCATCTAGGCACAACATTACATAATAAAATAAAATTACACAATATAAAAATATTATGCAATGTATGCAACACCCATTATCTCAATAGATAATGCCACCATTGTCTTTAACTTTGATACCCACCTAAGTACAACTCTAACTAAGGAGAAAATATAGCATGTGGTAGGATTTATTTTATCTCCATCTCCACCAAAGCATGTATAAACATGCTTATTTACTTGAAGAATACTCTCACTATAACACGTAAAATATTTTAAATATCTAGCAATCCACTTCAAATTTTTATAATGATTAATAGAAGGTTTTCCAATGCATTGAATGGAAAATCCCACTCCTTGCACAATGTTTGGTCTAGTGTACAACACGGTCAACAAAGATTACCTACTTCTAATAGGCATGTCATCTCTACTTCTATTATAGGGAACTATTTTGAAGATTTTTTAATGTGAAAAGAAAATGGCTCGTATTAGATAGTTGTGCATTCTACATATCAAAATCGTACAATTTTTTTTCCTAACAAGTCTTTTGTGACAAACATTTTTCTTATTGTTCCTAGCTCTACATATCTTGATGCCAAGAATTTGATTGTACTTCTTAGGTCCATACCAAACTTCCTAGGAAGTTGAGTTGGTTGTAGATTACACTTTTATCAATATACTTTTTGCATGCAAATTATATGTTGGTTGTAGGTCTCAATGACTATTGCAAAGAAAATACTAACTAGTTGTGTATTTTTTATATTGACACATTTTAGAATTTTTTCCACATAAGTCTCTTCTTAAAATCATAATTTACTTTCATTTCTATATCTATGTATCCTTACTCCAAGAATCTGATTTTCAATTCCCAAGTCCTTCATGGAAAACTCCCTAGTAAGCTAAATTTTCCAATGGATCATTCTATACACTATGAACCCAATAATGAGAATATCATGTATATATAAAAGTAGAATCATAAAACTAGTTTGATGATAAATTTGAAAATGGGGAAAATGATCATCCTCACTTCTACTAAAATGTGCACTCATCATGAAGTAATCAAATTGCTTGTACCAACACCTTGTAACCTATTTTAAACCACTCAAAATATTATCAATTTTGAAACAATATTTTTGATGCACTTTTGTGTAGCACCTTGTATTTTTTGTACATATATATCTCCTTAGAGAAATCACCATCGAATAAGATTTTTAATTCAAATCTAACTATTCTAGCAGTACCTTGATAACCCAATTACTCGTGTGGCATAGTATTTGAGTTCAAGTTGTTAAAGAGTCCATATTTACATCACATACCACAATAACCTCTCCATTATAAAAAATATTCAGCCAACCTATAGAGATCAAAATTCCCTCTCTTTTCCACAACTAAGACTTCCTTTGTTACTTTGTGAAAAAACATTATCACCACTAAATCAATAACCTTTTTAATCAAATAGTCAAAGTAAAATAACATTTTTCCTTGAACTAGGAACATATTTAACATTACAGAAAATTTTAACTACTCCATCAAACATATTGATTCAAACCTCTCCTTCACAACCACCTTAACATGGGTTTTCATTTCAAATGTGAAATATGCATTCATCAAAACTGTGGTAAGCATAACACTTATCTCTATGTCAAGTCATATGAAAGGAGGTAATGAAATCAAGAATCCAAAAATGAAGAAAGAAATTTTTTTAAAATGTTATTAATTCCTCTTTTTCTTTCATTGGTGTTTCATATTTTGTAGTATTTGGTTTAGATTTTACTACAATGGAACAATCCTTTCTTACTTTTAGAAACCCATAATCCTTTTTGACATGTTTATCTTTTGTATAATTTTAGCAATTTAGCTTTTTTTGCTCTTTAAGTTTAATCTGGTTTGACCACACTCGATATTGATTATTTCTAGAGTTCCACCTTTACCAACTAGAGCTTCATTTGAAGAAGATCTTTCATATTCATTCTACCTTGAATCTTTAGAGATTAAATAAGATGTTACATCTTGAAAGAATAACTTTTGCTTAAACACAAAGTTATTGAGATCCTAACCAATTGATCCCAAACTTTAGGAAAGGAAAATAACAAAACAAAATCATTATCCTATTCATTGATTTGAACTCCTACTAGATCCAAATCTCTTGTTAGTGTATTAAAATTATTTAGATAATCTATGATTGATAAATAGCCATGCATCCCTGAATTATATAGCTACCTTTATAACAAAATATTTTTTTTCGATGACTTCATCTCATACAAATTTGTTAGATAAATCTATTATTCGTGAACATATTTCTCTTTTACAACATTGAACAAAACTAAAGATTCTAGAAAATAATTAAAATTATTTCTCTAGTTGTTCTTTATGTGATATTCCAATTTTTATTACTCATATTTATAGGTTTTGATGCTATCCACTTAAAGATGGACATCACATCCATCCTTCACTAAAAAGTCTTTAATTTTTAGTTACCATAGATTTAAAAAATTAAAATATCAAAAAAATTCACCTCAAATATAGTAACAAATTTTTCCCACTGTTCACATCTAAACAAACAACTTCTACACAAATAGCTTTACTCTAATACCAATTGTTATAGAAATTATTAGTACAAAAATAATATAGAGAAGATCAATAACACATAAAAAATATAGAAATATAAGAAGAGGGGGGAACTGGATTCTCTGATTGGGAACATCCCAACCAAACTCCAATAGTATGAAGCTTCCCTTAAAAAATTAACTAAGGACAATGAGATGGGTATACAGGATGTTACTTCATCCATCTTGGCTATTGTTGCCACCTCCATTGGGAAATCTTCTCCAAATGAAGCCAATTCAACTAGTCAAGCTCCATTGCTAGTTGGTGGTTCAAGCTGAAAAACCAGATAGAGTACTAAGAAAGCTAACCTCCAGATACCTATGAAGAATATTCCTGATTCTCTAAGTGAGGTTGTTGTCTAAGGTACTACCATTACCAATGCTATAAAAGAACTGATCTAAGTTTTTCTGGGTTTTTTTTGAACTTTTGGTTACTTCTTTTTTGTTAACTTATGTTGTTTGTTGATCCTTGTAAAACTCACTTGGCTTGGTTGTTGGTCCCTATAAAACTAGCCTTTGAATTGTTCTTTGACTTTCTAGCTTGTTGGTCCTTGTAAAACTAGCTCCTTACTTTGGTTCCTTTTTGTTTGGGGTTTCAGGTCACCTTCAAACATGCTTTTATCTAATGAAAACAAATATAGCAATGTAAAAAATGAGGTAAACTTAGACTAAGGAAAAAAATTGACTTGTCAAATATTTTTGATATTAATTATCAATAATTTGCATAGTTACTACAATCTCTGAATTATAATTTGAAACTTGACTTTACATTGTATATAAATTGAGTTGTATAATCTTAATTACAAAAAAGTTTTTGATTTGGAAAACAGGTTTTACAGGGATCCTAAAACCCAAAGTTTTACAGCAATAAACAACTTAAAAGCATAAAAGTCAGAAATAACAAAAACAACCACAAAAGGCCAGAAACAAAAAGGCCCAAAACTAGGGAAGCAAAGGCCAGGAAAAGAGCCTGGTAGGTAGACTAGTGCCCCTTCTTCTCCATTGCCTGCAGGATTTCTGCAGCGTCGCTTTCCTTCTGGATGGCTTCCTCCTCCTGGGTCGCAGGGGGGAAATGCTTCTGGTCCCCTTGGCTTTCCTGGATACCAATCTCTTTCCGAGGATCCTCCCGACTGGTTCCATTATCTGTACTCTGCTTCATGTTCCCCACAAGACCAATGTCGGTCAGATAGTCCCCCAGATTGACAATGTTTTCATTCAAGGTATGCAGGGTATCCACAATTTGTTTAGTCACAACCTAGTGAACGAAATCTAGCCTTTGGACCTTCTTCTCAAGCTGGGTGATTCTGTCCTCCTGATTGTCACTGGGGTCCTTGGTTCTATCTTTTTCCTGGCTGCCCACCTGGTCTCTACTGCTACTGGCCTCATGATCCTTGACTTCCCCCCTATTGTTGGTCTAGTTGGACCTGTCCTTCAGAGTCTCAATTTCCTGAAAAAGCCACTTAATGGAGCGGAAATTGTCAATCAGGCTGTTCTTTGCATTGTTGAGGAAGTTGAAACTCGTTTCATGGGCATTGTCAAAGAGAACTAGAAGAGTCGGGTCAAGGAGCTCGTCATAGTGGGTGTTACAGTCGAGATCCCCCAACACCTGGATTTTAGCAAGTTCTCTAACAATGCCCAAACTAACACTATCCATATTGAAATTTCAACAGGCTCTTCTCTTATTTTTCCTGATGGCCTCCCCTCCCTTTTCAACCATAATTTCTATCATCTCTTCTGGGGGTGAAATGGGGATCTCCAGGGGGGAGGTGGGTGCAGTGGGGCTGGGAGGAAAATTAGTGTTATCGCTGAGATGATCATGGGTAGGGGTTTGGTCCAATTTTCTTTTCTTGGGGTTATCCTGGGTTACCAAGGGGGTCACCTCCATCTTGTCATTTTCTTTTTCCTTGTCGTCTTCTAACTCACTTTCCTTCTCTGCCATCAAATATGCTTCCCCCGACTCCGTATCTGACTCCTCACTAGACTCCTTAGGATGAGCGATAGGGGGGTTAGGTGGAGGGAATTTGGGGCTCTTCTTGCTAGGGAAGCGAGGAGAGGGTTTGGCTTTAGGGGTTTCAGACTTGACAGATTTCACAACGTGCACTTCCCCTAATTCAGAGCTAGCAGTGTCCTCCGAGGAGCCACCCGAGGCCCCAATGGGCTTGACTCTTGTTTGGGTTTTCAGAAACTCAAAAATGAGGAGCAAGAGACCTTCATGAAGGGCAGGATTCTTGATATGACATTTTTTGTAACTCTCTATATTCTTAGACATATAAGTAAAAATATAGAAAGGAAAGGAGATTTTCACTTTATGTCTAAAATGATTAAGCAGAACAAAATGATGGGTTCTGACTCTATCAAACCTGGGTTCTAGAGTGACATACTCTATGATGATCCTCAGAACAAACCCCCAGAACTTCTTAATGGACTCTATGTCGTAGAAGGTGTCAATCTTTACCAGTTTTCTTTTCTCCTTATCATTCTTGACGAAAGCATTGATAGCATTGGCAGACATCTTCTTATCCCTGAAGAAGTTGATGCCTTCCTAGGAGAAGCTTGTCACCTCCGCAATGAGACCCTCAATGATTTGGTGTGAGACACCATCAATTATGACCTTTCTGTTGTACCAAGTTTCAACCATTAACTTGGTAACCCTCGCGTCGAAGCCATGGAGCCTCTCAATGAAGCTGGTTATGCCGCCCTTCTGGAGTTTTTTCCAAACCTTCCCTTTTTCTTTGCAGCTCTCTATTTCTCCCCATGGCTCTCTTCTAATCCTTTCTCCCACCATAGTGATTTTATGCCACTCTAACCCTAAACCCTAAACAGAATTGCGGAGCATAAAGATGGACAAATCGCTAAGGACAAAAGCTTTAATGCGCGCATTTTTGGGTTTAACTCTGGCTTTCTTCCGCTCGTGTAATCTGTACACATTATTATGAAACGGTGGGGGTTTCGCATAACTCCTATTGATTCCCTTTTTAAAACATGATTTAGCATGTGTCATCATCATAAAAATATTTTGAGTTGGTACCTTGAATTTGCTCCTTTCGGATGAGCTCAATAGCCGCCGCCGAAAAATGATTATTATTTCCCCACGTCATCATCGAATTGAATGTGACCACTACGTTGGTGAACCAATCAGCAACCACGTTAGCTTCACGATAGACATGGCTGACATGGTAATTTTTAAATTTGCTCAAGTCCATTTTTAGATCCTCAATTATGCTTTCAATGGTCCATGATGGTTTGGTTACTCCTAAAATACAATTAATTATATTTAGGGAGTCACCTTCAAGCCACAGTTGTTCGATCCCTGAGTCCAGGGCTAGCTTAACAGTGAGTCTGGCTGCACTGGCTTCAGCCAGATGGTTGGTTTGGTGACCAATAGGTGAGGAGATAGCCACAATGCCCCCTCCCAAGCTATTTCTTATGATTCCACCACATCCGATGGGACCCAGGTTCCCCTTAGCCACTCCATCAAAATTGGCTTTATGCCAATTTTCGGGGGGGAAGGACCAAGAAGCCAACTATCTTCTTTTGATCTTGTCTTCTTTCCTGGTCTTAAATTTCCCTCCATCCTTTATGTTTCCATCTCTAGTTGTGGCATAGTTCTCTTTCATGAGGCTGTCAATTTTCTCTACTATAATACCCTCAGGAGTTTCTCTATCTCTGAATATCCTGTTGTTGCGCTCCTTCCATATTCCCCAGCAAAAGTGTGGGATAATCTAGGAACTCAAAATTTGGGATTCCAGGCCTTTGTGGATGTTTCTCCACTAAATGAAGAAATTTTGGATGCTGGCAGGCAGGCACCAGTAGGAGTTCATGTTGGAAATCAGAAGACTCCACACTCTAAAGGAAAAGGGGCAGTGGATGAAAGTGGTTAACCGTTTCCAGGTCAATTTTACAGAGGCAGCATCTATTGGGAATAATTTGGCCTCTTTTGGCTAAATTATCTAAGGTAAGGATCTTATCTTGCAAGAGGAGCCAAAAGAAAATGTTGATTTTGGGCGTTAATCTAGGGATCCAAGCCTTGGCCCAAATAGGTTTCTCCCTTGTTTCCACAAGGGAAAGATAGCCTGAGGCCACAATGTAATGGCCTCTAGAAGAGTCTCTCCAAACTAAGGCATTGCCTATCTGGTTGATGTTAATAGCATTTAAAGAGGCCATCAAAGGATCGAGATCCTGTGAAAGTTCTGCCAGATTGTGCCAATCATTCCCATTTTTGTAGTTCCTAACCAGCAAACCATATTTGCCAATTGCTTAATCAGCCCACCTGCCAAATGAAGGATGGTTATTGAGAGGTTCCTAAAAAAGCCAGCTATCCTACCAAAAAAGGATTGTGTCTCCCATTCCAGCTTTCCATTTGTCCCTGGATTTGGCAAGGGGAAGGGCCTTCAAAATACCTTTCCAAATGTAAGAACCCAACGGCAACTCGGCCCCCTGGAAAATGGAGGAGAGAGACATGCCTCCTAGGTACTTCTCAACCAAGATATCCCTCCAAACCCCTGTACCTTGGAAGATGCACCAAGGGAGTTTAGCTAAGAGGGATTGATAGAGGTGAGAAATTTTCTTGATTCTAAGACCTCCCTAGCTTTTGGGCAAGCATACCTAGTCCCAGGCTACCAGGTGGTATCTCTTGTGGTCATCAGTTCTAGTCCAGAGAAAGTCCCTCTGAATTCTCTCCATTCTATCTGCAAACTTAACCGGGATCCCAAAGAGACTGAGGGCATAGGTGGGGAGGTTCTAGAGAATCGAGTTAACTAGGGTGCCTTAATTACAAAAAAGTTACCAGTTTGAGTAAGTATGACTACCAGTTTGAGTAAGTATGACTATACAACTGCATATTTAACACATATAATTTAAATTACTATTTATAACATGCCACCAATCTTGAAATTACAATTTATCAATAAGTCATCTCATTAAAAGTTATATTTATATTAAGTATAAAAAATAATGGCACCTCTAGTGGGACACTTTAAATGTGGTCATATTTAGATAAGAGTTCATTATGACTTCACATTTCAACATCCCTTTTCTTAAACCTTGGGGGACAAGGCTCCCTTTCTTAACCTTTTTCTTTTACATTTCTTAGAATCCACATTCCTTAATGAAGTAGTGTTTCTTTATCATTTGACTTCACTTTTTTCTATGGTATTGTTTGGTTCATCAAGGATTCTTCACTACGTAAGAGGCATGCATCCATAAACACGACCTCTTCCTTATTTGCAACTATATCATTTTGCACCATTTTACTATGATTTTATAGTCCATATAATACTTTTGTAGATTATCCTTGGCTCTCTCTCTCTCTCTCTCTCTCTCTCTCTCTCTCTCTCTCTCTCTCTCTCTCTCTCTCTCTCTCTCACACACACACACACACACACACACACACACACACACACACACACACACACACATGCAATTTTTTTTATCATTTTTACATATGTAGATTCAATCTCTTGTTGTAGTGGGACTAAATGTAGCATAAATAAATTCAATAAAATTTTAAGGTATATATTTTTAACTTACTTCTTACTAATTGTTGGCCCCTCCTATGGGTCCATATACTAAGAGGGGGTAGGGGGTGAATCATTATGTATGGGCACAACATTTTACTTCAATTCACACTCACTACTTCTCTATAGGTTAGTACACGCTATAAATCAACTACTTGAGGTTAATAACAAACATATCACATGAAAATAGAAACACACAATTATCTCATCAAGACCTAGCCAAGGTAAAAACCACAATGTTTGATTTGATCGTCACAAGTTTGTACTTTTTTGACGTGTGCCCAGCTAAGAGATTATCCCTCTTAAAATATTATAATGACCCTATGAGGTGCCACCCTATTAGGAGATTTAAGTAAGAACTCTTAATATTTTTCTCTATTAGAAGTATCCTAGTTAGAAAACTATGAAACATAATTTAAGGTGTCACTATGTTAAGGGATTCATATAAAGAACCTGTTAGGGTCCATCCTTGATACGATTTATTATTATATATGTAAGTAAACAATAAAGAAATAACGTATTAGTTTAGCTACTAAGATTAGATTGATTTAGATCCTTCTTTTTCGTGCTTAACTAGTCTTGGAATAGTTCTCTTCCTTCTTTGGGCTTTACAACTTCAATATTTGTCACTTTTGTGCTTGACCCTCTTAGTTTGAGTGCAAAATACTCTTTGCACTATTTTTGGCTCACTCTCCTCTTCCCAACAAAATCACTTGTTTAAAGATAATCTCTCCCTGATCACTCTTCTTCACTTTATGAGATTCAAATTTAGCTTGGCACTTCTAGCTCTCGAGCTATTTTCTTAGCAGTATAACCTTCTCCCTTTCAACTTCATTTACTTTTATACTCTTCTTCTTTCTTTCCTTAGAAGAATTGGTCTAGAAATTCTAAAATTTGAATTTCCTTCCTATTTCTAACTTAGTTACCTGATGAAGTGGTGCACTACTCATTTTATATTTTGGTGTGTTCGTACATGAGTCATGGATGAAATGTATTTATGGTGACTAGAGTTAGTTGTAAAGAATCCAAATTTGATAGTCCTTTCTCCTATCAGCATTAAATTTTATGTGAGCTACACTCTTACCAACTACATGACTAGGTAGTCATAGGTATCTTACTTTATACTCATCATATTCAGTCACATGTTTTCTGTTTCTACAACTTGGCTTTCTTCTTCTTGCATGGAACACATAGCATGCTTTGTCTAATTGGATCATCTTTGTCATCACTTCCATTGGGCTTGTCATCTTTCTTGATTTTCTTTGAGTGGTAGGGCTACATGTTGTTGAGCCTTTTTGGTTGTCCATGTTTATCGGTCATGATCCCTTTACTTGTGTTTCTAGCAATGAAAAAACCTATAATGACTAAGTCTACCAACCTATCAGCTAGTTTTTCTTTAACACTTTAGCATCAATCTCCCCCTTTGAAATTAATGGAAACACCTAGTCACTTAGGCTTCCTAATAAGAGAATGGGGATTTGATATTGATTATTGGAATGGTTAATGGGAAACAAGATACTAAGAGGGGAGGGGGGCTGAATCACAATCTCAAACTTTAACTTCAAAATAAAATTACTAAATTCATATCTAATTCCTCTCATACCTCAAATCTTACATTAAAATTATAATATTAAAATATAAATGAACTCTTCCTCCATTGTCTCCCTAGAGATAGTGCATTTTAATGCTATGATCATCTACAACACATTTTCTTCATCTCAACTTCTCCCTCTTTGATGAAAATGCCAAAGTTAATCATATTTCCTTGTTGGTTTTTCTTACACTACTCCCCCTATGGATTAGTCCTTCATTCCCATCAATCCACTTGGAGTGTGATGCATTCCTTGAGCATGGATTGATGTAGTCTTGGTTTTCCTTAGTTCAATTTGGATAGGGGTGACACCCCAAACCTTTCTCTCAAATAGTCAAACATATCTTTCTAAAGAGGCTTGGTGAATATATCAATCATTTTCTCCTTAGTTCATACATTTATTCCAACTTGGCTTCTTTTTCTTGCACCCATTCCCTCAAAAAAATGGTACTTGATGCATACGCTCTTTGTCTTTGAGTGCATGACTAGATTTTTGGATATATTTTATTCTTCAAGTAGTTGTTTGATCCAGAAAATTTGAGTGTAATTCATATCTACAACTATTTGAGTATTATACGGATAGGATCTTGAGAGGGGGAGGGGGGTGAATCAGTATCCTCAAACTTATACCATTTAACAAAATCTAGTAGTCTCCTTACTTCTCTATACCCAGTAAATACTAAACATATATTACTAAATTACTTTTCAAGTGAACATAACACAATTAATCTAATGATATTTTCAACATAAGAATGTAAGAAAATGCTCATCACACATAAGAAATTATTTTGATCATACATAAACCCTTCATTAGAGGGATAACTATGGTGGGCATGGTACCCACAAATCCGTCACTACTACAATAAGATGGTGTCTTTCTAGGGGTTCAATATTTTTTTTCACTTCTATTGAATTACTCTATTAGGAGTATACAATAAGATCAACTAGATCCACCTTTCACTATGATTTTCCCAACACTCTTTAAGTGTGTATTTGATTAAGAGATTTACACCAAACTCTTAAGCTTACCTTTAACAAGGGTTTAAAACTATTAAATTAATAAGAAACTAACAATAATTGATCTATATGATATCAACTTAATCTGCTTTGTCATATCTTACTTTTGCCTAATGTATTGTATCAACTCCTATGACTAATCTTTCAGATCCTCTTCCACTACTTAGGATTTAAGTCCTTCTGCAAGCTCAACTCTATCCTTTGAAACAAAACTTCTTCTCACTTCTATTCCCTTCTCAATCATAACTAACTCTAGCATTAGAATTCTTCCACATGGGGCATTTTATAGTTTTATTTTTTCTTTAAAATATATGACCTAATTAGACTTAGGAACTGTCTAGGATGCATCTCATATATAAATCAATAATCTAGATAGATCCTTGCTCCATTATTTTCTTTACTTCATTCTTATTGGTCTCCTATTCCTTGAACTCATAAGACAATTAAGTCACAAACTTCAAGAAAGCTTTTCCAATATTTTCTTTAAAATACATGAATTCATTTCCATATTATTTTGACCAATTCATATCAATATTTGAAGCAATTATATTTCTTATGTATTCTGTGTTTTTGCTGATAAGTATATTGTTCATTATGTTGTCTTTTGGTGGAGTGCTTTGCTTGGGTATACCTATCCTATTTAGTAGTCTCTATTTGGCTCAATCTATACTTGTATGTGGAAAATATGAAATCACTCAATAAAAACTATATGCATGACCTTCTCTTCTTTTATGCTTGGGAATTACATACCTTAGTAACTTTATACACTGACTATTATGGACAAAAATTATCTTTCATCTTTTTGACACTAATTGGAAATATATTATTCATGGTTACTTATGAAAGTAACATTCTCTCCCTTTGGCATTAGTGGAAAAAACTTTATGCTTCAAATAACTTGGAGTTATATAAAAACTCACACAAATTTTCCCTATGTACATGCTCCTTTGGTAATGAATTATTTTTCAAAAATGTTTTTGTTTGAAGTACTTGCTCCTTATATCTTCGTATATAACTATAGTGAAAATAAAAATTATGAAAAAACATTGCACCTTATCAATCTACCTTTTTTGGCACTGATGTCAAAAAGTGTTCATTACCAACAAAAAAAAAAAAATTACTTTGGATGTAGTCCAAAATGATCAATGAACTCCTTGTATTGTTTCAACATGATAGCAACAATTTTATCCCAATTTTATCTTATCAACTCAAGTGATTTTTTTTGTACCTATATTTTGGTAGCAAGGGTAGTGATATGATCTTCTATTGATAGGCTTAGTGCAGTAATTAAATCCTTAGCAATCTTAATGTGTTGTTGAATGACCTCAAGATGAGGTAACAACAACCCTTGATTCTAATTTATTTAGGCTCATAACTTTTTTCTTCCTCTATTAAACCATGTTTAAAACCACTAAAGAATCTCACTCTATAACAATCTATAGATGATGTACTTAGTTTTGTAGTGACATCAGTATCAATAGTCTTCAAGTCTTCATTTAACTTATTCATTTTTTCCTTTATATCTCTTGTAAGTGATGGAATAACACATAAAAATTTTAACAAATAAATAACATTCTACATTGTTATGTCCAGCTTGGTAATAGTAGATGACAACACAACTTGTTGAAATGCAATAGTTATTGACATCTTCTCCAAAATATTACTCTTGAAATTATTTTATGCCCTTTGCATTAACTTTCATAGGGTGTTGAAATATCTAGATCATTCAATTTGAAAATTGATCCAATATTGGTGCTTTCTCATTGATGGAGATTCCAGATACTACTTCAAGTAAGAAATCCTTAACATCATGTAGAACCTTCCTTTTTTTTTGTTCATTCCTCAACCTTGTTTTCTCCTTTTTCCTTCATCATCCAAGGTATCAAGGTCCTATGAGGGTATAATCATAACCTCATCTAATGTAACCTGATTAGATATTAGTGTTTGGGTTTCCTTATTTTTCTTTTTTAGCTTTCTTCCTTTTATTTCAATGTGACCATTGATTAGGGAGACTTGTAGTGTTACTGGAGGTAATGAACGCTGAGTTACTTGGATAACTTCTACCTTGATTTCATATTCCTTCTATTTTCTTGTTGTTCTAGCTTAACATTCATGATTATGGCTGATGTACAAGGTCTTTCTTTAAATCAACTCGGTAGAGTGATTTTTTGATCTATCTTTTTTTGCTCCTCTAATTGTTGTGTAGAGAATTGGTATAATAGTGTGGTACTCTACACATAGTTAAGTGTACATGTGCATACAATGACAAGTCTTCACCTTTTCTTTCCTTTATAGTTTGAATGTGGTCATTCCCAATTTTTTCCTAACTTAAAGGTCCATGGGCTGGTGCTTCTTCATTTGCAAAAAATTTGACTACTTGAGATTTGGTATAATGTCCATGTATTTGTGCATTGCTATCAAGTTCACCGTAAACTTTCTATTTAGTATCTTTTTTTTTCTTAGTATTCCCCCAATGTAGTTTGAGCCATTTTCTTGGTATCAGTGACCTTTTTTTATGCACTTATACTCTTTGCTAGAGTATGTAACAAACCAATATATGTTTCTTTCACCTTCTATGGTTCCTCTTTGATCTCAATGGAAGGGCATGGTTTGATTTGTTTGACTATCGTGCATACAAAGGTATGTGAGAAAAACCTTTCTCAGTAGATGCAAGACCTTCATCCTTGTTCCTAGTTCCAACCAACACATCCTCTTCTTTCTTCAAACATTCTATAGGATCCTCTTCCGGTGTATCTTCTATGGTTACTATATCCTATACCTAAAGCGCAATCTTGTGACCAAAATCATCTTCTTGGTTGTCTAAATTCACATTTTATTGGTGCTCAGTAGCTTCAATAGTAATAGTTATACCAAGTTTCTTGATTTTAAAAATATGTCTCCATATTGTATGTCCCCAACCTTCAACCTCTTGCATTTTCCAAAGAGAATTTTCAAAGCTCAGTATTTAGGTATGAATCTTTGACTGTGCACTTTTATCGCTTCTTTTAGTTTTGAAATATGTATCTCAGATACTACAATAGATAAGGATCTCTCCCTCATCTTTCTCTTAGTAATCATAGAATATTTCCATCTATGTTCATTTTTTATATTCCAATTTTTGGAAATCATGTTTCCAATCTCTATTAGAGTGTTCTAAAATTTAGCCATCATATCTATAACAACATATTCTATCTTCCTTTGATATTCTTCATTCATTTTATCATACTTTAAATATTACAAAGAAAAAAATTCACCATGTGAATGCAAAGAATTTTCCATGTCATATACATCTTAGGGTTTAATATTTTCAGCTACACTAAAGTGTCCTACCTCTTTTAAATCTCTCCATTCACTATCTTCAACATAATCATCATCCTTGAAACTTTTCTTTCTACTCATTTTAAAGTCGGTTTGGCAGAAGGTTTTGATGACTCAAATTCCCCTTGGTCTTCAAATATTTGAATGCATTTTTCAAATTCCCACCATCACATAGTTCCTCATATTCTTCCCTTAGCTCATAATTTCCAATTTCACCAATCTTGCAATGATAAAATGATCGAATGTCATTGACAAGTAAAAATCTAGGTTCAACATCTGATAATGGACCTAACTTTTCTATTTGTATAACAATTTTTAGGTCAATATTTTACTTTAGATCCTCATAGGCTTCATTTCTAATTAATTTCACAACCCTTTCCTTAGTTTTATTCTTCATAGATGAAAAGATTGAAGACATCATCATGAACTAGGGTTATGATGAATATACATCTGCAATTTTCTTAGTTTTCTCTAGAATTCACCTTTCTAGTTTGACTCTTCCATAAATTTTCACACACGATCATTTTCTTTCGAGTGCTAGCTCAAATTGCCTCAATTTAGTCTATTGTTCTAAAAAATGCAAGGTAACCCAATGAATAGTTTTCACCCTATTTAACCTAAAAGTTTTCTTAAATGTTTTGTTAGGAAATATTAATTGCTCCATACTTTGTACTTGGTTTCCATCTATAACTCGGTCATGTTACCTTTTAAAATATTCTTAGTTGGTACTAGATTATCATTTCAAGCTTGATAAATGTACCAACTCCACCTCTGATTCTACTTACTCGGTTAACATTTCACTTCTTTAGTTACCGATGAACTCGGTACCTAAAACTATAAAGTTTAATTCTTTATGAGTTGTCTATGTGAATGATGTAATATGTTGACATGGACTTTATTTCATTCTAATTTTGGAACTAATGTAAGATATAGTAATAATTATGCAATTCCATACCTTCTTATGAGATATAGTTAGAGATGGAGGTTTCACCCATTGGATGAGGTATCACCAACTATCCCACTTCATGTTTCATTATCTTTTATCTTCCTTAACTACTTATTGTTCATTTGTTCACAAATTTCATCCACACTTATTTTTTCTTTACGTTTTGTATTTTCCTCATTAGGTGTTTCCACTTAGTACCTACAATTTTGTTGATTTATGGAGGAGTAAACTAGATACTCAGCACAAGGGGAGGGGGGGTGAATTAGAATCTATAAAAATTTATACATTTTTGAAGATTCATCCACATCCAATAATATCTAATGCATGCAAATCTATAAACATAAACTTGTTGTAACATGTAAATTAGTTCAATCACACACACGAAAGTAATAACACATAACATAATACTCATTACCTAGAAACCTTCCAAGGAAAAGGTAAAACTCAAGTGGGGATGAAACCCACAAATCTTCACTACTACAACAATAAATAGTTAATGTTACAATGTTTGACCATAATATATGATCTACTCTATGAGGAGTCTATCCTGTTAAAGACTTCAGAAACTATTAGGTTTCACCTTGTTAGAGGATTTGACACTTAGAACTAAGTAAGGAATCTGTTAGGAGATTTACAAAGATCTGTTAAGATCACTCTATTAAGAGATTTACCCTAATTCAAGTCTATTAAAACTAACTTAGTAACTAACTCTTGGTTTGCTCTACAAGCTGATTTTAAGTCTTCTCCTTTCTAACTGATCCTCTCCTCTAGTCTGATACTCTTGTCTCCCCCTTCCAATTTCATTTTTTTAATGATGGGTCACTTGTTCTATTAGATAATAATAGAACCCTTGAATGAATTTTGACCTTCTCCTCTCTGATCTTCACACACATGCACATGATCACTTCTAAACTTGATCTAGTTTAAGATCAATGGTATATAAAGATTCTATGAAGAGTCTTCTAGATGGTTCCATGTTTTGCCTCTTCATCCTTATTGTTGAACATACAAATGGGGATATGTGATCTATTCCATGTAAATGTTCTGAAACAACCTCAACAAGTATTAAATGTTCTATAACGACCTCTTCAAAACTTAACTAATCCTTCCAAGTCAGCTTGATAATCATTTTGCCTAAAACTTTGTTCCATTCCTGACTTTTATGTAGCCTCTGCATTTCTCAACCTCTACTATTAATAGTGCTCAACATTATTGTTGCTCAACCTTTATTAACATCCTAATGCTTGGCACATACTATATCACTCTATACTTATATACTTGGAATTTCACTCAGTCATTGATGACTTTCTTGGTCATTGAATTACTTCCTTGGTCATTGAATGAGCTTGGTCTATATAGAAATTTTTTTTGTGACCATACTTACATAGCTTATATAGAATTACTTGGTACATACTATCGTATGTACATGACTTGCCTTATGTAGGCTAGCTCAGTTTTAGTGATGACTATCTAACTCTACCTTGTAAATGACTATGTGATTGACACTAATAGACAACTACGGTTAGAGATACCAACAATCTCCCCCTTTCACATTAGTGGAAAAAATGCTTTGTATTTAAACTTTGTCATATCAATAGAAAAAATTGAGCTCCCCCCCTAAGTCTTATGACTTGTGAAAAATGGATATGAAAAATTATTACTGCCTTTATTCATTACATGTACATGATACTCCTTCTATATACATTTCTCCCCTGTATACATTTTCCCCTTTTTTTGAACACTTGATGTCACTACTAGTGGGGTTGAAAGAGTTGAAGTAATCCACATTTTTCAATGAATTTGTTGTGAACTTTGGTAATCATGGCCAATGCATGATTTTATGTAGGTCGTGCTACCTCCAAAATTTGATTCTATAGTTTTAGTATTGTAGCTAGATGTATTGGACTCTTAGCCACTAATAAGTTACAATCTTCTATGATAAGATCCTATGCTATTTTCAATTCTCTCTACATGACCTCCGAATGAGGCATCAATATTTCCTTAATTGAGATCAACTTGGATCTCATAGTGCTATCAACTTCTTAAAGTTCAACCATTGTACCTTCAGAATTCACTAGAATATTTTAGTGATCTATGCTAGATCCTGTTAACTCTAAGATACCATTTTTGAATGCCTTTATCTCAGCCTGAGTCTTATCTACCTATGCTTGAATAGTTTCTGTAAATCTTGGCACATTTGAAAAATTTGTATACACATGTTTTACCCTCTATATAATATTCATCATTACTTGTTCTTTTTTCTATAATAGAACTTTTTGCTCAGCTTTAGTTATGAAAATTTTTCCAATAACCTTGATCTCAAATCTTCTTGCTAACCAATCCATTTACTTGTCATTGGATTCAAAATTTTCAGCACTCACTTGATCAATTATTGGTGTCTCTTGATCTATATTTTGTATGTCAAAAGCATCAACAAAATATGCTTTATATCTTGTAGTGTTTATTTTTGCTTTAGCTCTCTCTTGAGCTCTTCTTGCCTCCTTTTCTTCTTCAAAATTTCTTGTAGCAATAAGTTTTTCTACAAGGTGAGATTTGATAGATCAAATTATGGCATCTCAATATGTGGCATCAATAAAAATATGTATTACCACTCACTCTTCTTGTGCATCACTACTTGAGACAACAACAGTAGCACTTGGTTTAGCCTTATTTAATTCTTTATTTTTCTCAATTTGAGGTGTTAAAACAATCTTATCATTTTTATCTTCATCTTCTTCTTCTTCATTGGTAAGCCTTTACTGCTCAACTTATGGAGTGTCAGGGGTGTGGCATGTATAGGAGACATGGTGCCTTGTGAACTTGGCACACCTAAGCTTTCTCCACTACTATGTTCATCATCAATATTCACAATTTCTACCTTCTTTATTGTAAGCCCAAAAATTGTTTTCCACAACAATTCACTTTTTTTTCATACACCTTCCTCTTTATTTTGTAGTATCATGAACATTCTATATTTATAAACACATCTTCTCCTATGTTGTTTCAAAAATGTGTCTTATTGTTCTTGAGACATATCAAACATAACTCTAACTAGTGTATCAGTTCTTATCTAGTTTTCTATTACTTCAACCTACCACCATTTTCTTAAAATATCATATAGATCCTTGGATATCTTCTTTTCAATTACAATAGGAGCTAGTTTTTGACTTGAAATTATTTCTACCATAGCTTCCTCAACTTTATTTTTATCATCATTATCTAGTGTATCATATCTCACATATTTGAAACTAGATAATCCTACAGATCTTCTTAGGCTATCACATACCTCTTCAATAGTCTTAATCTTCCTAATAGGTGGTCCTCTGACCAATCTTATTCTCTTGGTTTGAGTTTTACTTGACTTGGTAGTCTTTGCTACTTTCATCTTCATAGACTGCTCGACAATAACACTTACCTTGGTCCTTGTCTTAGTTGGTAGTGGAGGTGATTGCATTATTCTTCTTTGTCTTTGAGCCTTCTTTCTTAGTGGCATGACAACAACTATGGCTTTACCCTTATCAACTTCTTCTTCATCATCACCACATTCTTGTTCTTCATCTTCACCAAGACCTTGAGCCAATTGCAATGGTTCTTTTCCATTGCCTAAGGTGCCTAATTTATTTTTGAGGTCTACAATCACCTTCTTTGTTTTCTTTTCTTTGCAAGCAATCTTTATGTTCATTGTTATCCTTTTCTTTACTTCTGCATATCTTCCAAATGGTTCTACCTCAACATCTATCTTTTCTTTTAATAATGCATCAGTGTTTGCACTAACATCGTCACTCTCTATTTCATATCCAGAACTTTGTAGCCATGCCTTCCTTGGCTTTACTTCTTGCACAAATGTGTTGTCCATATCAACAAGAAAACAAATGTCACTATAGTATTTTGTTACCAATTCCTCTAGAATTATCATTCTCCTTTTCATTCTTAGCTAGCATTCATCAAAATATGTATTCATTGCATTATCAAAATTGTCTCCCAGTTGAGTAATAAACTCATTGATTTTCCTTGTAACTAGTTTGTCTTGTTCCCATACAACATTACCTATGCTAGGAAAATACTTCAAAATATAAAAGAATTGTACAAACAATTAGGGAACCAAACTTACAAATTGAATTATTTTCCTTTCTTGTGGATGATAGGTTTTCTTCCAATTGTATCATTTATAGCTTGATAAGATCATACTCATAATTTTTCATCAGAATCTTACATGCTTGGTCCATAGCCATACTCAATAGACTATTTAATCTACTAGATTGATAGAACTTGTGAGAAATGACTCTCACTAAAAATTCTATAAGTGGATTAGAAATGCTTGTAATAAATAGACCTCGTCCATTCCACTCGACTCCTATATTAGCCTTGACTTCTCCTCGTCTTAAGAATCACATGGTTTTCTTCCTACCTAGGGTTGGATAGCCAATAACCTTATGCATCATCATTTTTTTTATTTCAACTACTCCATCCTATAGCCAATACTTCATATCATGAGTTCTACTTAAAACAACTTTGATCCATTCCATCCTAAAATTTCTCAGAAACTCCAGGGCTCAAGTTAACCCTTTCCTTTCAACAATCTAAAACTCATCCTTAAATATTCCTTCATCATGCAGCTTCTTATAAGCCTCCCTGATCTTATAGTCTCCCACTTCTCCAATTTTACACATATAGCAACTTCTGACATCATGAGTCATGATAACTTTAGGTGCTATCAAGGAACTCCTTTAACAAAAATTTCTATAATAGCACAAAATTTAGGTGGAGGACATGCATCACTCATCACTAATTGAGATTTACTAACCATTTGGCTCATTCCATTGGTCAATGAAGCTACCATGATCGTAACTAGGGTTTGATGTATTTTCTTCTCTAGATACTCAACAATCAATTATTCTCTTATTCAACCTTTTTGTTCAATTATTTCCTTGAAATCTTTGTTGGTCTCTTGAATTTTTTTAATTGCTTAATCTCTTAATCACTTAAAGATCTTTGAAAATCTGGATGCAAGGTATGAAATAATGTATTTGAAATTTTTTATATAACTCATCCTTTGATTGATTAGGTTTTCCATTAATGTTGTGTATTTCATTGAGTCAAAGTTAGCTAGCACAATAACTTGGTCTCTTCCATAGCCTTCAGTCTTTATTCTAGAGTTCTTAGTCTATGTTGCAATGCTTGGTCAACACAAATAGTATACTAATACTCAACAACCTTTTGCAATCTTTCTTCTCATCCATCTTATATATGCAAATATGAACTTTTAGCACACATTTATATAAGGAACTATTGTTTGATATATCATTTAAGAATATAGTTCCACACATACCTCTTTTTCTTAGTTAGACATGACATGATCACCTTCTTTATTGCAGTGGGTGACCTCAGCTCCATTAACTCTATTATTTTCATATTCTACTTGTTGATATGTGATTGAAAAGATCATTTGAGTGGAAAGACAATTGAAGAAAAGTGTATGTTTCAATCTTTGATTTGTCACTGATGTCAAACCTGCTACATGCTAGTAAGGAAATTTCTTATATGTTTCAAGCACTATCACTTAATTGATTGATGAGGAGGATTTGATCAACAAGATGTAACAAAAGTACCTAGAGGAAAGATTGAGTTATGATTACGTATTGAAGTGCAAGAATCAGTTAAGACAATGATAACATAATGTATTGATGATCTACTTGAGGTTACAAAATGACTCACTACACTTAGAAAGATTAGAAGAATAAGGTTGAACAAAGTTCATTTTCCAAGCTTGACCAAGTTGATAATAGGTGCCAAGAAAAGTTAGTGCAAGCCAAGCAAAAAGTCAATTGGAACCAAGCAAAAGAAAATTCTAGTGGATGTCAAGCAAGTTAGTATGCATTGATCAAGTTAGTTAATGCCAAGTAATTTTTAGTTGATGTCGAGCACTAGTAAAATCTAGTTTATATCGAGTGATTTTACAATAGATGTTGAGTAACACAGTATGTGCTAAGCATCAGTAAATTAATAATGTCGAGCCACTACATTATGAAAAAGATTGAAGAGTTTCCAAATAATAGCCAACAATTTTATTTTCTTGGAACTTGTGAATTAGGAGGAAGATAAGATTGATGAGCTAGTGCCATAGAATCTAATGTAAACTAGTTTGGAGGTGAATTCAAATGGATTCTAGGAGAATTTTCTAGAAAAAACAAGATATGGGGTAGATACATTGTATCCTACCTAATCCATCCAAAACCCTAACTTTGGTGATGGATAATGAGTGGGAAAAGACTTCTAATTTCCTATATGTAGGGATGTCTAGTCATGAAGCAAAAGGGGTTATAGAGTTTTGATACAAAAATTTGACAAGGAGAAGGAAAGGGGTTTGCTTCATCAAGTGACCCAAATAAGAAGTTTGTAATGAAAAACTAAGCAAGAAGGCTTAAAGAGGATAAATGCTTGAAGGGTGAAGAAGCTATCAGAATTGCAAAGATTAGAAGTCAAGTATAGTTGAGGACTGAATAATGATCTGTAATCTACAAGTAAGGTTGTAAGTTGTATTAGATCAAATCTCTACAATTACTTTCTAACAATTGTATCAACATACAATAAATCCTTTGGAGTAAGGTTGACTTAATAGTCCTTGAGAAATCCTGTGACAGGGTGGCATTCCAAGTGAATGGCCTAAAGTCCTCTAGCAAGGCTCACTTTTAATAGGGTGATTTTAAATCCCTTAACCGAGTCACATTTAACAGTGTGTTTTGCAGCCTTTAACAGGGTTGGCCTTAATAGAGCATCACATCAGAAGAGTGAGAAAGGAGTAGCATGTTAGTGATGGTTTTTCCCAAATTGGGTTTCCACATTAAAACATTGTGTCAAGTGTGCTGATGGATATGTTGTGTTTTATGCTTTACAATTTTGCATGTTGATTTAACAATAACATATCAATTATGGTTAACACACAATGAATGCATGCATGATTAAGAATGTTTTATGGGTTCACTGAATTGTAAAAAAATTTATTTGTACATATGGACCTTGAATAACTAATTCACAACCCCCCCCCCCCCCCCCCCCCCTCCTCCCCTCCCCCCCCAGATATTCTAAAAGAATTCCAACAATTGGTATCAGAGCCATCTGCTTAAGAGGATTAGTTTTAAGGTACTAGAAGCACAAAGATCAAGATTTCAAAAAGAGAGGTACCCAAGCTCAATAGAGATAACTTTTCTGCATGGAAAATTTTCATGAAGCTACACCTTGGAGGACTTGGAGATTATGCACAATCTTGCATTTTAGTAGAACATGTTAAACCAACAGGAGCCTTAACTATTTAAGATTTGAAGAAAAAGAAAGAACACAATCAGGGGCTGTTGGAGATTGCCTCTACCCTAAGCTATGCCAAGTTTGATGATATCAAAGGCCTTAAAAATGCAAATATGTGGGATACCCTAGACACCATCTATGGAGGAGACAAAAATGTTCAAAGAGCAAAGTCAGAGAGGCTTAGAGGTAAGTTTGATGACATGAGAATACAAGAAGGTGAAAATATTGCTCAATATATTTCTATAATAAAAGAAGTTGTTAGTGAAATAAAAGGTGCTACTGGTAAAATAGATGATGATATTGTGCTAAGTAAAGTCTTGAGAACACTATTCCATGTGTATGCTATTACAGTATCTACAATTCAAGAGTTAAGATGTATACCAGAAAATGATCTAACTCTTGAAGGTCTAGTGGGAAGACTCACTACTTTTGAGTTATCTAATTTTGACAACTACGGACTAGAAAGTATGGAATCAGCTTTCAAAGAAAAATTGTCATTGAAGGATCTGAGTAAGTGAATTAGAAGAAGAAGGAAAGATAAAGTATGCATCCAATGACAGTAACATAGATGAGGAAGACATTGAATAATTGGAAGCATTGCTGGCAAGAAGATTTCACAAAGGAAAAGACAAGTTCAAAGGTAAGATGCCTATCATTTTTTTTAATTTTAGTGAAGTTGGTCATATTGCAGCAAGATGTACACAAAAGAAGAACTTCAGAGAAGGAAACAAGCACAAAAATATAAGACAAGATGATGGAAGAGACTACAGAGACAAAGGTAAGAAGTCATGCTACATTGTTCATGAACATGACTCTAATGAAAATGATGATGAATTGGTATATGTTGCAACGAAGGATGAATCAAATGAGGAAGAGGCAACTACACTTAATACTTGTATGAATAAGAATGGAAATTTCAATCATAGTCTTGTCATCTTCATCCTTTCTTTCTACTCCATTAATTTAAAATAGCTCATAGAGTTAGATTCATGTTCATTTTTAGTAATTCTATTTTCTTGGCAAGGCTAGCTATGATTCTTCTCAAGTTGATTAGCTATAATAACTTCAGATTCCTCTAACATAATTCCATCACATATTTCTTCAATTACTTGTTCTTGATAGGTTATTTTATTTCTTTTATGTGATATTTCCTTCCTTTTGTTTAGTGATAGCTTCAAATTATTTTTCAATTCAGTGATTTGATTCATGGCCATCTTTAATTCTAATATTTTATTCTCAATAGTCCCATCTAGTTTTTTCTTCTCCATGATTTGGTCTAGATATTTTCACTCAGGTGATAAGACCTTCAGTAAGAAAATTGATCTCTAATACCAATTTTTGGAAAATTAAACAAATAGGATATTGAGTGGGTGGGGGAGGTGGGGGGAGGGGGGGTTTGATTCAATATTTTCAAACTTTTACCATTTTATAAAATTCAGTATTCTCCTTCCTTCCTTTATCTCTTAGTAAACACTAAACATATACAAAACTACTTTGCAAGTGAAAATTTAAAAACTAATCTAATTCTCTTTAAACATAAGAATGTAAGAAAATACTGATCACACATAACACAATAATTTTGGTCACATAGAAACCCTTTATCAAAAGCAAAACTGCAATGGGGATGGTACCCAAAAATCCATCACTATTGTAGTAAGAGGTTTCCTTTTTAGGGATACAATATTTTTTCAATTATGGTTACTTAATCTATTAGGAATATACAATAAAATTAGATAGATCCAAGTTTCACAAGGATTTTCATAACACTCTTTAAGTGTGTACCCAATAAAGATATTTACCTTGGGCTTTTAGGTCTACCTTTTATAAGGATTTAAAACTACTACAATGATAATAAAAAAGTAGCAAAAATTGATTTATATGAAGGAAACTTGATTTGCTTGACCACATCTTACTTCTACTCAATGTATTATATCACCTCCTATGAATGATATTTCAAATCATCTTTCACTACTTAAGATTTATGTCCTTCTACAAGCTCAACTCTATCCTTTGACATAAAACTTCTTCTTTCTTCTATTCCCTTCTCAATAACAACTAACAACCACATAAGAATTACTCTTCCATATTGGCAGTTTTATAGTTTTATTTTAACTTTACATTATTTGGCCTAATTAGGGTTTAAGAATCCTCTAGAATGCATCTTAGATTGAAATCAATGATCTAGAAAGATATTTCCTCCATTCTTTTCTTCACTTCATTTTCATTGGTCTCCTACTCCTTGAAATCATAAAAAAGGCAATTCAAAAAATTCAAGAAATATTTTCTTTCAAACACGTGAATCCATTTTTCCAGTTGTTATGACAATTTCACATCAATATTTGTGTCAATTATAACTCTTTTGTAGCCTCTTCTTTTCTCATTAAGTATATAGTTCATTGTTGTCTTTTTGGTGGAGTTCTCTTCTTAGGTATACTTCTCCTTCTTTTTAGTCTTTATCTAGGTCAATATATACTTGTTCTCATTTATTATACAATCACTTGGTAACAATTATATGCATGACCTTCTCTTCTTTCATGTGTGGGCATTGCATAGCCTAGTAACTATGTACATAAACTATCATGGACATAACAACTTGTTCATCTTTTTTACACTAATTGGAAATATACTATTCATGGTTATTTATGGGAACAAGAGCATCAAAATATTCTACTTCAATGTTTGGCTATGATATGTAGTTGTACTTCTTATTGGTCTAGGCCACCAACCTTGAGCTCCAATGAAGAAAGCTTCTCAAGTTGTTATCTTCTTGTCATCTATGTTCCCTCACCAATCACCATCTATAAAAAAATTGAATTCAAAGTCTCCTTGTGAGGATACCATAGACCATACTATTCAATACCTTTTAGATAACTTAAGTGTATCTTCATAGTCAACATATGTGACTCCTTTGGGTTGGCCGAGAATCTAGCCACTAACCCAACACCTTTTGTTATGTCTTCTTGGCTATGTGCCACATATTGTAGTGTACAAGTGTGCCATTCTCTTCAAGGCTTTCATTCTCATTTGATATCTTACAACTAGTTACCATTGGACTTCATACTAGTCTTGCATCTTCCATACCAAACGTTTTAAGTATTTCTTTGATATACTTTCTTTTCCCTATTAAGATAACTCCTTTTAGTTGTGACACTTGAAGTCCAATGAAGAACTTGATTTCTCTGATCATATATATTTTGAACTCCTTCCTCATGGCTTCAACAAAGTCAACACTTAGCTTTTCATCTTCACCAAAGATGGTATCATCAACAAATATTCATACAATTAGTATGCTTGTTTCCATCTCTTTCTTCATTTATAGATTGTAATTATCACTAGCTCTTACAAACCCAATCTTTATCAAGTGTGAGTGTAGTCTATCATGTACTATGGTCTTGCTACCTATTTTAGTCACTACATGGCTTTTCCCAGTCTATACACTTGGTTCTTGCATATTTCATTCTCAAATACCCCAAGTTTCTCAATGTAGACTTTCTCTTCCACAACTCCATTTAGGAATGTGGACCTTACATCCATCTGATACACTTTGAAATCTTTGTATGTAGTGAATTATAGGAGTATCTTGAATCCTTCCAATCTAGATACTAGCACAATTTTTTCTCCATATTCCATACCTTCTACTTGTGCATACCCCTTGAAAACAAGTCTAGCCTTGTTCCTAACTACTTCTCATTCTTCATTCATTTTGTTTTGAAACACCAAATTTATGTCAATAACGTTCTTTTCATCTGGTCAGGATACTAAGGTCCATGTGTCATTTTTTAGTGTCTGGTCAATTTATTCTTCCATGATCTTCCTCTGATATTCATCCTTTAGAGTTTCTCTTATAGTCTTAGGCTCATGTGTGAGATTTAACATACTACCTCTATCACATTTCTCCTAGTCATTACCTAGTATCCTTGTCTCCAATGATCTGGTCTACTGAGTGGTGTCTTCTCATGTACTTGGCTTGCACTAGTTCACCTTTGGGTGCTTCCATCTCATGTTCTTTAGGTCTGGCTTCTTATGTACAAACCAGAACAACTTCTAGTATAGGTTCTACCTCAACTAGTACCCTTTCCATTGTATCACTTAGCGGACTGTACTCAAATTATTTATAATGATCCTTTGGTTCTTTACTACTATCTCCCTCATTCTTCCCTACAAACTCATCAACCTTTACATTTAGAGATTCCACCATTTTGTTTGTCTAAGGATTTAGACATCAATATGCTTTTCATTTGGTAGAGTGTCCTAAAAATATCTACCTTCATCACTCTTAGGCTCAAACTTCCCTTGGTACTCATCTCTCTTGATATAACATTTTCTTATGAAAAACTTGAATTATTTGATGGATGGTGCATGCCAAAATCATAGTTCATAGGGAGTCTTATTTATCACTTTCTTTACTTTTATCTAATTTAAGATGTGCATTATTGTGCTTATAGCCTCTAGTAGATATGTGCAACATTATTTTTGGATCATTAATGTTCTGGCATAGTCTATGATTATCTTGTTTCTTCTTTTAGTGACACCATTTTTTTGTGGTGTTCTGGGAGCTAATATTTTCCTTCTCATTCCATGGTCCTCACAGTAGCATTTAGATTTTTGTGAGGTGAATGTTTTGGTAGAGTCTATGATTATCTTGTTTCTTCTTTTAGTGACACCATTCTTTTGTGGTGTTCTGGGAGCTAACATTTTCCTTCTCATTCCATGGTCCTCATAGTAGCATTCAGATTCTTGTGAGGTGAGCTCACCTCCATGATATGATCTCAAGAACTTTAGTGCTCTACCACTCTCTCTTTCAACCTTTTCCTTGTACACTTTGAGCATGTGAAAAGCTCTTGACTTATATTTTAGATAAATAGTCTACATCATTCTAGAAAATTCATCAATGAACAAAATAAAGTATCTATCACAAGATACACTCTTTGTCCTTATAGGCCTACACAAGTTTGTGTGAACTATATCTCATGCGTGTTCAGACATGAACAACTTGATAGAAGAACTTGAACTTTCCAAATGTCCTAGTCGACAAACCTCACACATAGCATTGTTAAGTTTAGAAATATGGGGTAAACCCCTTGCACAATTCTTCCTTCCTACTTTGATAATGGTTTCAAAATTTACACACCAGAACCTCTTATGACATAACCAACTATTATCATTTCTAGCTACCATCCAATTATTACCACAAATATTAAGGTAGAAAAGGTTACCTCTACTTTTTTCTCCTATATCTAGTAGCTTGCATGTCTTGTCAAATATTTTGCAAAAACTTTTGTTGAACTTGAATTTTTTCCTTTGTCTGTTAGTTGAACCATGCTCAATAGATTGTATTTTAGTCCCTATACTAGATACACATCTTTACAAGTAGTGGATTCATTTATGTATACAATACCCTTGCCTATGATAGTAGATGGTGAGTTTTTTATGAACTTCATCATTCCTCTATCATAGACATCAACCTCATGGAACTTTCTCCTATCACTTGACATGTGATGTGAGCAACCACTATCTATTATCCATTTTTCTTCTATACTGGTACTTGTTATCAAGGCTCTCTCCACCCTTTCTTCTATGATAGTGACCAAGGACACTTCATCAACATCATCTTTCTCATCACTAGTTGACTCTTCACTAGTCACACCTTCTTTTGTAATGTAACATTGCTCTGCATCTTTTCTTTTTGCCACTTCTTGCTAGAACCTTTCTAGTTGTTTCTTTCTCTCCATTCATTGGTCTCCTTTCTAACATATTCCAATTAAATAATTTAAAAGAAAGCTTACCCTTGTACTTTCCTTTTATGTCTAATAATTCTTTTTGTGAACAAAGCCTAAACTCTTCTTGTTCAAATTCTTCAACATTAGGCTCTCCACCTTCTTTATGTTTGATTACTAAGTCTATTAGGTTGTCTTTTCTCCTTGAGGACCTAGGCTCTAATACCAAATTTTGGTTTCACCTATAGGTTTGTATAGCAGAGGTGGGGGGTGAATTAGTATACACATTGTTACTTCAAGTTACACTTACTACTTATCTATAGGTTAGTGCATACTATAAGTCAATCAGTCAGGGTTAAGAAAAAATATATCAAATGAAAGTAGCAACACACAACATAGTATAAATCTCATGGAAACTGAACTAGAGTAAAACCCATGATGCATGAGTCAGTCCTCACAAGTTTTCACTCTTCTTAAGTGCACTCAGTAAAGAGCTTATCACAATTAAAATATTGCAATAACACTTTGAGGTGCCACTCTATTAGGGGATTTGAAAAAGATGTATTAATATCTTTATGTGTTAGGAGCATCTTGGTTAGAGGACTTTAAAAAACAAGTTAATGTGTCATTCCCTCTAAAGGGACTCGTAAAAAGAACTTGTTAGGGTCCACCCTCAATGTGATTCACTATTGTATAGGTAAGTAAACAATAGATAAATGACCTATCAAGTTAGCTACTAAACTTATCTTTATTTAGATTCCTCTTTCACTTTCTTTATTGGTCATACAACCATGCTCTTCCTTCTTTTGGCTTCACAACTTCAGTCGATGGTCACTTGTGTTCTTTACTCTCTAATCTTGAGTACACAATATTATTTGCACTTTTTGATCTCACTCTTCACTTCCTAGAAAGTTCATTTCTTTTAATTTGATCTCTCCCTGATCACTCTTCTTCACTCTATGAGATTCTACTTTAGCTTGGCACTTTTGGTTGTCAGGCTATTTGCTTGGCAATCTAACCTTCTCCCTTTCAACTTCTTTTTCTTTTATACTCTTCTACTTGATTTTCTTAAATGGTTTAATCTAAGCATTCAAAATCTGAATTCCCTCCACATTTCTAACTTAGTTACCAAATGTAGTGGCGCATTGTCCTTGTCAGATTGTGACTTGTTTTTAGATGAGTCACAATTGCGAATTTGTTGTGGTGAGTAGCTTTAGTTGCAAAGAATTTAAATTTAAACTCTTCTAACTATGCCTTAGTAATTTCTCCCATATTTATTAAATGTGACCTTAATTTCACTCATGGCATCTACATAACTAGGTAGTCACGAGCATCTTTCTTTATGCTAATCATATTGAGTCACCTTGCTATTATGTCTATTGTTTCTTGGACACTTAGTTTTCTTCTACTTGCATGGGCTTCACTTATCATGCTTTGTCTAAGTGGATCACCTTTGTTATCACTTCCATTGAGCTTTTCCTCTTTCTTGATTGTCTTTGACTGTTAGGGTCACATTTTTTCATCTATTTCCAACTAATTAGCCTTTAACACTTGGCCCAACACTAATTTTAGTGTGTGATCATTCTTATATGTCATATTTTTTTTAGACATTTGATTCTTAAATACTTGGATTCATCTGATCTCTGGATTTAATATCTATGTAGGTCCTTAATTAGAAGTGTTTGTATTTAATTTTTTCCCCTCATTTATTTCCTCTTGCATACATAGACCCTATTTAATTATCTTTGGTCTTTTGTATTTATCTTGATTTTTAAATTTGAGTACATTTTTGGAATCCTAATATATTTATGCATTCAAAATTTGAATTTGAGCCCAAAATTATTTCATATCTATAAATTTTCCCAAAACTTCATAACTTCCAAGAATGTTTATTTATGATTTCCATCTTTGTTTTTAGTTGGATTTTAAGCCTACTCAATTATATTTGAGTTTGAGCCTTGAATTGAGATAGGTTAGATATAAATACAATATTAGCTTTATCATTTTCATATCAATCCATAAGAACCCATCAATATGTTCATTTTACAATCTACATCAAGCACTCAAGTATTTAGTCAAGGTTTAAGGATTCAATGATAACTAAACAATATCAAGTAACCATGAAATTCCATCCTTCATTTGTGGAAATAATTATAAAATCATTATAAAAGCATTTTTATTGTGATGTCATTTTATATCATTTCAAAGTTATTTTATTGTGCTAGTACCTATAATCTTATTTCAGAAGCCATTCTCATCATCAAGGTATAATTCTTTCTTGTCAATCTTTATCAAACCATTACTAATAACAACAATAATTCATCTCCATTTGAATAAATTCCAATTTAATTCCTAGGTTAACTCCTAAATAGGGGATCAACCAAAGAAAACCTATTTCAACAACCGTTTTATCATATTCTATCTATAGATATATGAAATAGGTGGTGCAAGAGAAAATACAATTTAACAAAGAAGGTGGCAAAAGAAACATAATCAACTAAAGATGAATTTGACCTTGTAGTATAGGGTTGTTCATGATTACCCCTAACCTATAGATTTCTTGTGACCCTTACAATAACTCCACGCCTAAGATTCTAAATATAATTCTAATTATATGTTAGTCCACTAGTTTTTCATATTTGCTTATGAATTTAGAGTTTGTGTCTAGATCCATTTGGATGCTTAAATACCCAGTTTTTCCTTCCATTCTCAACTTTTCTATTCATTAATTATGTAGTCTCTTTCAACTAAAAAAAAATTGCCACTTCCATCCCCTCAACCCTTAAGCCTCATTGAGCATAGGGGATCATACTTTTGATGTGTATTAAAAAATATTGGTTCTGAGATTTCTATTTTAATAATCTATTATAGTGATTTCCTTTTTTATTCCCATTTTTCTTTCATAAATTTCAAACTCTACTAACCCTCTTGAATAGTACTTTAATAAGTAATCCCTTGGGAAACTCCAATTAAACACATATTTGAGTTTATGCCATATTTTGAAAATAAATAGTTTTGTAAGAGGTGAAATAGTATTTTCCCAAACTATTTGTAATGGATGGAAGGCAATCAAGTTCCCAAAATTGAAGAGGAGAATGCCTAATATACAAATGAAATACGACCATCTCAAATTTAAGTTCATTTCTATAATAATCTACCCCAAGCTCTAATACGATGTAGGATATTCCCTTGGGCAATGAATGTAATACCAAATCTAGAAGAAGAAAATATAGAACAAGAGATACAAGAGATGATCAAATGAGAATATCAATAATGATCAAATGATAACAAAAATTAGATACAATACATGTAGATTTTCCTGAATATATAAGCAATCCAAGATGACTAGGAGTCATGCAATGAGATAACCATAATAACTAACCACATGTTCACCAAGAGTGAAGTATCCTCCGTTGTGTATGAAAGTATGTTCGAAAATGACACGATAAGAATACAAAGGTGTATCTCATAAAGAGATGACTAGACAACATGTGCTCATACAAAATGCAAACTCTTTGTTGTCTAGATGACAACTAATATGAAATCGTATTATCCTAAGTCAACTCCAGTAAAATGTAATTAGTAATATTTACTTACACCAATAATTTCTCCTTGAACAAATTGGATAATGCCTAATATACATTTTATCATTGGTGCTATTTCATCTTTTTCATGCTAAAAATATATATTTTCAACAACCAATTTATATGAATTCATTATATTTTAAAAAGAAAAAAGAGGGGAAACACGTGATGTTTTTACAAAAAAATTAAAAATTAATTTAAGAATGCTATATTAATCTTTCGATACATTAAGAGGAGAAAATTTTAAGAGTCAAGATTTAATTTTAATTTATCCAAAATATAAGCTAAAATACAAACCAAGTTTATTTCAAACAATGATATATAATCTACAAATTTAAATTAATACAATAAATTTTAAGTATAATTTAATTAATGATTCTAAAATATCTTGTAATTTTTTATTAAAAAATTAAAATTTAATAATATATCATTAGTGTAATAAAATAATTCAATTCGTTTTACCTTTTTACTATTTCATATTAGAGGGCAATTTCATTTTTGAAAAATAATATAGTATTACTTAATAATTATACTAATAAAAAAAAAATGTCAAGGTTTGTTGCATATGCTAAATTATCTCTTCTCTTATCTCTTCTCTGTTGTATTATATTGTTCATATTTAAATAAACATCAATTCTTTATTTTCTTTAAAAACCAAATGATGTATTATATTGTTCATATTTAAATAAACATCAATTCTTTATTTTCTTTAAAAACCAAATGAGGGGGAAAAGTTAAAAAAAGAAAGTTGAAATATGTTAAAAGTTTTCTCACATCTAAAATTCCAAAAGAAAGTATTCTATGTCACTTCAAACATTTAAAAAATTCATATAAAAGAGGAAAAAAATTGAAGACTTTATAAAGTTAAAAAAATATACATCTTACAATTGCAAAACTTAGTTTTCTTTTTACAAAGAGGAAATAATTAATTTTAAAAAGTTTATTCAACTTTAATAGTAGAGTATAATGCATTAACAATTAATTAGAATTTACTTAATCCAAAGACATTACATAATGCATATAATAATTTTTAAATTCTTAAATGACACATTTTTCAATTTTGGGTTTCATGTTCAAGGCTCTCATCAAACTTTGTTTATTGTTGACTCATTTGTGGATGGTGCCAGTGTTAATTAGTAATTCATTTGTCGATGGTATTTCGGTAATTGCTAACTTATTTGTCAAATGATAACTTTTTTAATTGTTGACTCATCTCTAAATGATACATTTGTTAATTGTTAACTCATTTGGCGGATCTTAGGTGTTAAAATTGTTCAGGATTTGCATCAAACTTTGTTTATTGTTGACTCATTTGTGGATGGTACCAGTGTTAATTAGTAACTCATTTGTTGGATGGTATTTTGGTAATTGCCAACTAATTTGTCAAATGATAACTTTTTAATTGTTGACTCATCTATTAACTCATTTGTTGGATATGAAGTGTGAAATGTTCACCACTTCTTGAAATATGTACAATCAAGCGAGTTCATAATCACAAGTGAAATTTCCAGACACTCCATTTTGAAAAGTAGTTTATGTATTCATGCAAAATTATCTTGGGAATTAAGCATTTCAAACTCAAATATTTTTATAAGTATTGTGAAAAATGCTAAGAACATGGCCAAGGTGTATTTGAAAATAGGGTAATGTGATTCTTGACAAATTATTTGGAGAATTTCACATTTCAAATCAAATTATTTTCGTAAATGACCTAAAAAGTGCTAAAAATATGATTAAGTTTACAAGTGTGAAAAAAATTTCTTTTAACAAGATTTTTTTAAACTAATCATATTATAGATAAACAATTAATACAATTTATTAAACAAGAAATATTCATCTTAACTTTTAAAAATTCAATTTTACCTGCACACAAAATAAATAATCAATTTTATACTCAGAAAAGTAAATATAAGTAATTGTTACATAAAAACATAAAATTATTTGAAGTCAATTTCTATTTATTTATAAACTAACTAATAATTTCAAAATCTTTAAGAAATATTTATTTACATAAAAAAGGGATTCAATTCTCCAATCCATAAATAAAATATAGAAATCTTCATCATAATCTAAACCTCTTAATTTCAATATTTTCAATCATTCTATAGCTCACTAAAATGCTTTGTACTAACTTTCTTAATATTTTGTCTATAATGAATAAAATAGAGTGGGAAAAATACTTAAATATGCATGAAGTAATTAGGCTTCTATAGGAAAAACAAGAAATAGACATCTATCACATCATTTGTTTTAAGACATAGTAAATTAAATTAATATTTTGAAATTTATAATTAACATTAGTATATCAATGTGACATCATCATTGAGTATATAGATAATATTTAATACTATTAAATTATAAAAATTCAAAATATTACTTGACTTGGGTTAGTAGTGAAGAACTTTATGAAAAGAAGATCATAAGTTCAAATCCCTCATAGAATCACAAAATTAGGCAGAACACTATAATGCTATTACGACAAACACTACAATGCTATTATTACTATTTCAATCTTATCTCACAAGAAAGAGTTTATTATAATACCTCAAAGTGTTTTGTAATGTTGTCCCCTTATGACTTACCAATAGGCTTGGAATTTATTGTTGGATTATGTTCTAGTTATCATGGAGCATGCATGACATAGAATATGTGATGTAATAAGAAATTTAATATAAATCGTCTTTTTCAAAAGACAAATATCATATATAGATATCATTAAAAGTAGAGTTTGAGGATAGTTCTTGAGAAGTCAATACACAAATTTGTCCCATGTGAATAGTGAAATTGGTACTAAACCTAACCTATTATTACACAACGAAAATGGGTGAAAATATGCACTTGGCTATCCTCCATCAAAACTGTACAGTTGACCAATTTTTAAAAGATCAAAAACATCATGGTAGTCGAAAACAATATTAAAAAATTGAAAAAAAAAATTAGTACATTTTTGTGAATTTGGAGAAAAAATGTTTGACTTCGTTTTGTTTTTGGTACTTTTTTTAATGGAGATTAGTATGTCCCTTAAAATACTCCCCCAAAGTGCAACAAAAAATAGGTATTAGGTCTTGGATTACATATAAAGTGTGTCCACAAATAAAATCTCCAAAAAGACATGAGAGGTGACCTAAAAGAAATGGGACAGGCTAATCTCCAGACAAAATGCACTAAAGCCAAATGCTGAAATTTTCAGAAAAACCTATGATGTTTTTGATTTTTTAAAATTGGTCAACTATACAGTTTGTAGAAAGGATAGCTGCAGCTTAAAAAACACCAATTGAATTTATCATTATTCCACAATATCAGCGTCCTGTCTGCATTTGAATGTCTCTGATCGATGGAAGGGGCAGAACGATATTGAACTGACTTGTTGAAGGTATCTGATCAAAGACCACCTGCAGTAAGCTACTATCTTATGTTTCTAATGAATCCTGACCATCATCATATATTACATAAAAACAACACGGCCTTTTGAGAAGAAAACGTCCAGGAAATAGGACAACGATATGGCCTTGGCCCTTCCATATGTCATAGTTTTGAGCAGCTGTGAGTAATCTATTATGCATTGCTGCAGGTTAAGGCTTATGTATAGACTGGAGGAAATCAAAGATATTGAAGAGAACGATATACACGATTTGCAAATGGAAAATTGCCTACTTTCATTGTGGAGATAGAATTGTAAACTTGTATCTTGAAAGTAGGGCAGTGAATTCTGAATACCTGGCTTACTATTTTACCTGACTCCCAGCACTGGCAGCAGCAGCCAGTTTTAGATTATAAATGTTAATCCATCTGTTAGTTGCAGTAACGTGTTACTTCAGAGTTTAAGCTAAATATTAGTTATTAGAGAACTGACTTAATATAAATATTGTTTTATTAGATTATAGGTATTAGTTGTGTTTGTTATTGAAGGGTTTTATAAAGCTAATCAAATGTGGTAGTGGTATATTGAAGGTGAATGACTAGTTGTGGTGTAACGTATCTAGTCTATTTTTAATGTCACATTTATATAATATTTACAAAAATGTGGGGAATGGGAGAACAATTATTAGGAGTTGCATTGACAAGCTCTAGAAAATAAAATAATATAGAAGTGGTGTCAAGAAAAAGAAAAAGAAATAGAAATACACACCAAGCCTAGAGAGAAAACATAACTTAAAAAGAAAAGTGGTAGGAAAATCGCCAAGAGTGGTAGAGAAGGAACTTGATCACTCTCAGGACCCCATACATCAGCAGAGTCAATGGTAGCATCTAGGAATAACCAACCTAATTTAGTCGCAACATCCTCTAAGTCATTATCATGGTCCTTCTAGCAGGCATAAATTTCTAGTGTTAATTATATTAGACCATTGGAACAACTAGGCTAGCCAATTTCATTAGCAATATCTAGCCAACCACCATCACCACCAATAGAGGGGCCCACACCTCCCATAGGCAACCTAAACGATAAGCCTTCCTGTCATGCGTAGGTGGAAGTATTACCTTTTAAATTATCACTACTATTATATTTATGGTGGGGATACTGAGAAACACACTAAAAAGCTTTAACCTTTCAAATGGTTATGGGGAAAATGTTGTTCAAGGGAGGTAAAAGGATCTAGAGGGACTTTGGAAACCATGCAAGGAGTATTTTACCAATAACCCAAATCTCTTGCCAATGTTGAGACCTTATTGGCTTGAACATGAATTTGGAGCTTTTCATTATTAAATATACACATTTTAGTAAAAAGTGAAATTTAACATCAATTGATATGTGATTTTTTTTTTTTTTTAAAATCCTCTTTCTATTATGTGAAATGGACTTCAACCCAAAAAAAGTATGAAAATTTGGAGTAAATTTTAAGGGGCTACTAGTCCCCTAGAAGAACTCTAGGCAACAAAAAGGGTTCAAGAAAAAATAGCCAAAAGAACTCATAAATCTAATCCCACTAATGTTTGGCATGATGAAGAAAACAAAAGAGATGTGTGATTTTCATTTCTCATAAAATATGATTTTTTTTTGACAAACTGTAAACCTTTTTCCTTTGATATTTATGACATGGCTTAACTACTTCCTATATTCTATAAGTCTAGTGGTTGCATTAGGCATTGTAGGTCGGTCTTTTTATCCATTGACAACCCTTACTTGTAACAATTGACCTATCAGAGTTTGGTCATAGGTTCAAATCTCATTGGATAACAATGAGGGGGGATTGTTAGACTAACCACCAATGTTCCTCTTTGAAAGTTGTGACATGGCTTAACCACCTATGATGTTCGATAAGTCTAGTAGTTGTATCAAGAATCGAAAGGTCAATCTTTTGGTACAATACAACCCTAGCTTGTAACAATATTATCATATTTTAGATATAAACTATACCTCTATATAATTGTCATTTAAAACAATAATTATATTAAATACTATTATGAATGATAATATTTTCCACTTATACACTCACTTGTTCAACTATAAAATCCAAACAATTTTTTTGACGAATGATGCATAATTAGATCTATTATCAAGTATGAGTTGGCATTTAATGTGAAATTCCAAATTTGTTCAAAATTTATGCCCAACATTCATCACATTTTATATACTATTTTTATTTTTATTTTTATTTTAATGAATGAATATTTGTTGCAAATTCAACAAACATGATGTACAAATTAAAATAAAAGGAAAAACATTGGTCCAACACTACAAATATTTTCCTTAGGAATTTTTTGAATAAATTATGGATAGGAGGAGAAAATCCTTAAACGGTGGAATCGTGTACTACAAATTGTACCTTCATGAATCATTCATTTAAACTATGAACTTAATATGAAAATGATGAGTGATACAATACAAATATCAAATCCAAAGACTTACATCTATTCATGGAATCCTAACTAGAACAACTAATTGTTCTCTTAGCTCTATACACTTACTCACATTCACTATAATGGAAATTTTATGCTTTGAAATGGTTCTAAATGGTGAATTGAAGCTTAAAATGCAAAATTAACTACTCAAATGAAGCTAAAATGGTAAAAAATGCTATGAAATAAAATTGCATGTAGCAGAGATACTATGATAGTGATGATTATGTTGTAAATAGATTCCTATTTAAAGATTTTCCCAAGTCTTTGGAGTAGGGATAAGGTTAAGTTAATTATTCATGATTGAGTAACTTTCATTTAAATGGTTTTAAAAGAGGGGATAGCTATTGAAATTGAATAGTTAGGATTGCAAATTTTTGAGTGATCCATGTGAACAATGTCCTTAGTTTCAATTGGTTAATCAAATTAATGTCCCACATGATTGGTGGGAGAAATTAGGATTTATTGATTAATAAAATTAATTTATTTCAACAAGTGTGCAAAGTGCATTGGTTAAAAAAGTATTATGATTACTTAATTTAGCTAATGTTTGATTCAATTTTGATGTCTGTTGCCTATTCAATTTTGATGTTTTTTGCCCAATTCTCAATGATTTAACACTCTAAATATAATATGATATCTAATGGACTAATTCAATGGATGATGATGCCCCTATGATAATTTCAGAAATTTATGTTCATTGACCCAATTTTGAATATTTTTCTCTATTTTGATTGATTTCGATGTGATTTGATTGAATCCTACATATTTGCCCCCTTGGAAATGAAATTGAAATGGTTTGCAACAAAGTTCAAAAGATTAGGGAATTTGACTTATATTTTTGACAAGTGATAAATAATGAAAATGAATATTCTAATAGCATGTTTGAAAATCATGTTGAAAATGAGGTGCTATAGAAAAATACCTTTGTTGAAAACTTTTGCATTTAATAGGGTATAGGGGTTAAATATAAATTTCCCTAATAGGTTTATACAGCTCAAAATTACCTTTTACCTATTCATTTTTACTATTCACTTGCCATTTCCCTACTCTAAGCTCTGATCCAGCAAAGATGAAGTCTCATTGTTGGAGAACAAATTTGAGAGAGATTTTAGATAATAGCATCCAACTAACTATAGTACATTGGTAAATCCTTGAAAACCTCCTTGATTTCAAAACTTGAAGTTTCTAGCTCCAAAATTTAATATTTATAATTTTTTACATAGTTGGATGTACTTTCTCATGTTTTAGCATGTATGATTTTTCCTTTAGTGAATTGCAAATATATTTTAGTGCCTCTATGTTGCAGATTAACACTTTTAAAATGCCTTTATCTTTTAAGTTTATGTGCACATATTTAGTTATAGCACATTCAAAAACTATATTAGTTCTTTTTTATAACCTATATCACATACAAGAAAAACATTAGTTCATTTGATTTATTGAACAAAAATACACATAGGATTAGAAATTTTTGGCACATTTTAATATAATTTAAACAAAATAATGTGTTTACATATTTAATAAAGTGCCCATGCTCAAATAGTTCTTACAAGGAAATATTTGTGCTTTCAAAAATTAATGTAGTGCATCGAACAAATAAAGTAGCGCATTTGATAAACAAATGGGCACTTTAGTTTTTTGTATGCCCATTTGACCTTGAAATGACACTTTTCTTTAATTATGCAACTTTTTTGAGCTTCCCAAGTCCTCAAACCAATGTTGATTTGTGTCTTAGGTGATGATAAACTATTTTATTAGGTTATCCTTTGTCAAGTCAAATTTAGAGTTGTGTTTATTGATTTGAAACCAAATGCATGATGTTAGTTGAGTTGATAAGTGATGCATGTTGGATCGATTTTATAGGTTAGATATGTTTGATAAGTTGATAATTTTTCCCTTCTCATTATCTAGTCTTAGGAAGCCTTATTTCTTTGGCACTAAGAGATTAGCTAAGTAGCTGATTAGATTGAAACTTAGACTGATTTACCTAATAACCACTTTGATAACTATAGTGACATGATTGTTTTTATTTAAAAATAAGAGTGAGGATATAAAATCTATATTTGAGGTCTATGTCTTTGTCTTTTTTTGCTGATTGAGATACTCTTAGTCATAGATTGACATGTTATTGATAAATGTGATCTAGGATACCTTCTTAGTATTCCCCAATTTTGGATGAAAAGGGGTTTTGTCATAGCTATGGCTAAGAATTGAAACTTGTACCATAATACCTTTCACCTTTTACTTGCACAAATTATTAACCTAGAGAATATATACTTGTTCTTGTAAATTTTAACAATTACTGACTATGTCTTGTACCTCCTTTCAGCTTGAAGTTAACTTCTTTCTTGTACCATAGGCCATAGTCTTGAGTACCTTTTAGATATCTCATAATTCTCTTGATTTCCATCATATGATAATCTTTGGGATTTGTAGAGAATCTTGCAACTATACCAACTACTAATGCAGTATCAGGTCTTATGTGAACAACATACTAAAGTTCTCCCATCATAGATCTAAAGGTAGTCTAGTTTACCTCTTTTGAATCATCATCCTTGGATAACTTATGTCCAATAGACATAGGTGTTCCAATTGGATTGGAATATTTCATTCGAAAGGTCTTTAATATCTCCTTGACATATTTTGACTAAGTAATGTAAATTTCATCCTTCATTTGATGAAATTGTAAACCAGCAAAGAATTAAATTCTCCAAATGTTGACATTTCAAACTCTTTCCTCATTTCTTCAGAGAATGACCTGCATAAGTCATCATGACCTATAAATAAGATACTATCTACAATTTTTTTTCTGCTAGAAAAATCTTGTTCTATGGTCCCTCTTCAATGTATAGAATGTTGTTATCATTGGCTCTTTAAAAATCAATCTTTATTGGATATCCATGAAGTCTCTCATACCATGCTCAAGGAGCTTGCTTTAAACCATATAAATCTTTGTGTAACTCACAAACCATGTCTCTTTTGTTTGGATCAATGTAACCTTCAAGATGATCAATGTAGACTTTTTCTTCTAGAATTCCATTCAATAAAGTTTATTTTACATCTATTTGATACACTTTGAATCCTTTAATTGCAACATATGCAATTAGTGTTCTAACTCCTTCAAGTCTAGCAATAGGAGAAAATGTTTTTCCATAGGACTCGATGTCTTCTTCTTGAGCACACCCTTTGAACACTAGTCTTGCCTTATTCCTCGATACTTCACCATTTTTATTCAATTTATTTCTGAGCAACCAATTTGTACAAATTACTTTTTTAACCTTAGGTCTAGGAACAACAGTCTAAGTATTGATTCTTTCAATTTTCTCAATCTCTTCATTCATTGCCTCTATCCAACTTTCTTTTTTTAATGCATCATTAATAGTTCTAGGTTAAAATTTATTAAGAAGACATGTACCTTTTATTTTTTTCCTTGTCATTGTGCCTTTTTTCTGATCTCCAATTATTTTCTCAAGTGCATGATGCCTTCTAACATATCTAGCAATTACAGGTATCTTACTTCTAGATTTTGGACCAGATTCACTTGGTTCACCATGCTCAAAGGTTCTATGAATTTCCAAATTCTTCTTTGTTTTTGTTTTCTTATACTTGGTTCCCATAGACTATGACTCAGGTTCTTCTATCTGAGACTCATATCAAACTATTTCTAACTTAGGTTCCACTGGCTACAACTCGATCGACACTCTAGACCTAGGTGACTCCAGTGGGGTAATATGTTGAATGTTGGGTAATGAATCGGGTTCAAAGTAGACAAAGTTTCTATAATCCTCAAGTTCTCTATTTCTTTTTTCTTCATTATTTTCTACAAACTCATCAATTTTTAGACTAGCACTTTCTATAACCTTATGAGAAGCAAGATTCAAACAATTGTATTCTTTTCTCTTGTTGGAGTATCCTAGGAAAATGCCTTCATCACTTTTTCCATCAAACTTTCCTTTCCTTAACTCTTTAAGGATATAATAGTTGCTTCAAAATAATTTGAAGTAACCAACATTAGGTTTATAGCCATACCATAATTTATAAGGTGTTTGATATGTACCTTTCTTTAGTTGAACTCGGTTCAAGGTATGAACTGTTATGTTGATTGCTTCCTTCTAGTGTTTGGTTCCAACATTTTTCTCTATCATCAGTATTCATGTACAATCCATGATAGATCTATTTCTTCTTTTTACTATGCCATTCTCCTAAGGTGTACCAGGTGTAGATACCTGTCTTTTGATTCCTCTTTCATTATAGAACTCATTGAATGTATTAGAGACAAATTCTCCTCCTCTATCTAATCTTAAGCATTTTAACTTCTTACCTATTTCTTTCTCAAATCTAACCAAATACCACTTTAAGTTTTGAAGATCTTTAGATTTATCCTTTAAGTAAATTACTATCATCATCCTAGAATAATCATCAAGAAAAAAAATGATGAATTGTCTCCAGTGTAGCTCTATGTACCTATTGGTCCACAAAGATCTATATGAACTAATTCTAGGACTTCTAAAGTATTGTAATTCTTACTTTTTAAGCTAGTTTTACCTAGATTTCCAATTTGATATTGCTTTCATATGGCCATTTTAAGTTTCTTTAGATTCAGAATACTCTTACTCTTCTTTTTTTGCATATGATAATCTAACCTTCTCCCTTTCACCTTCATTGTCTTTTATTCTCTTCTTCTTGATTTTCCTAGATGGGTCAATCTAAGAATTCAAAATTTGAATTCCCTTCATATTTCTTAGTTTCCAAATGGAGTGGTGTCTTATCCTTGTTAAAATGTGGCTTGTTCATACACAAGTCATAGCTGCAATATTTTTGTGGTGACTAGCTTTAGATGTAAAGAATTAAAATTTGAACTCTTCTAAGTATGCCATAGTACTTTCTCACATATTTATTAAATGTGACCTCCATTTCACTCAAGTCATCTACATAACTAGATAGTCACAAGAATATTTCTTTATGCTCATCATATTGAGTCACCTTGCTATTATGTCTATTGTTTCTTTCACTTGGCTTTCTTCTACTTGCATGGGCTTCACTTAGCATGCTTTGTCTAAGTAGATCACCTTTTTCATCACCTCCATTGGGCTTGTCCTCTTTCCTGATTACCTTTGAGTGTTAGGTGTTGGACTAACCACCAACATTCCCCTTCAAGATTCATGACATGGCTTAACTGCCTCCTATGTTCTCTTGGTCCAGTGGTTGTATCGAGCATTAATAGGTCAATCTTTTTTTGTAATGACAACCCCACTCTAGCAAGTGGTATCAAAGCTTGGTCAGAGGTTTGAATTTCCTCGGGTAACACTGAGGGAGGGGTTGTTGGACTAACTACCAATGTTCCCCTTTGAGATTCCTGGCATGGCTTAACTGCCTCCTCTATTTTATAAGTCTAGTGGTTGTATCGAGCATTAACTGATCAATCTTTTGGTGCAACGACAATCCTAGCTTGTAACATTAGGCTCACATTTTTTTGTGTGTTTCTAGTTTTTCCTACCTATAGGTCATAATCCCTTTTCTTGTGTTTCCAACAATGACAACACCTTTGATTGCTAAGTCTATTAGGTTGTCAACTGATTAGCCTTTAACACTTGACCCAACACTAATTTTAGTGTGTGATCATTCTTCTATGTATCATCATTTTTTTTTGATACATTTAATTCTTAAATATTTGGATCCATTTGATCTCTAGATTTAATATCTATTTAGGTCCTTAACTAGAAATTGTCTCTTTAATTGTTTCCCCTCATTTATTTCCTCTTGCATACATAGACCCTATTTGATTATCATTGGTCTTTTGTATTTATCTTGATTTTTAAATTTGAGAACATTTTTGGAATCCTAATATATTTATGGATTCAAAATTTGAATTTGAGCCCAAAATTATTTCATAGCTGTAATACCCCAAAATTGGCACATTTCCATATTAACCAATTTTACTTTATTCATTCCTAAGTCCTATTTTACTAGGCAATTCTAATTCTGATAATTTTGCTACTTGAACTAGGTGTCAAATGCAGAAAACCCTAATCTACATTAATCACACTATTTATTTAATTCCTAAATATTGACTCAAATTAGCTATAATAAACCTATTGATTTAATTTAATTTAATTATAAGTGTTCATACTTTAATTAAATTAATATTACCTCTTTAGCTAATGTACAAAGGAATTAAATACATTTGATTTAATAAGATATCTCCTCTTTTTAATTATTGAATTTAATTATTTAGTTAATTAAATTTTATCCATTTATGAGGTCATATTCTATTTTATTAAATTAAATATTCTCTCCAAAATCATCTCTTTAGTTCAGAAATGGAACCTTTGGGTGAACTAAAATCAGAAAAGGAATTAAATCAGTTAACTCCTTTTATCACTCAAATTAAATTAGTTAACTCCTTTTATCACTTAAACGTAACCAATTAACTCCTTTTTCATGAGGAAGTTTACATTATGACTTAGTCTCCTCTTCAATCTTAATCGTCCATCCAATCTATCTCAACCATCGATCACCTCTTGGATTCTATTTAAGAAGCTCTCCAATCCTCATTATAGAGGTTGAAAATTAGAATTTGTGTCAAACTTATGTTGAAATATCTACTCATTTTCTCTTGCATTCTTAGCTTAATATTTTATTATATCAATCTTATATAGTTTAACAATGTATCCATTTAGATTAATTGTTCTTTCTTATTCTTAGAATAATCTTACATACATTTAGATTAATATGCATATCTCATATAGCTTGAAATCCTTCATGCTAGAGGTTTGGTTGCCTACTTCTTGTTCTAAGAGCAAAGGAAAAATCCTTCTAGTTAGAAGACAACAGGTTGAACTATTGGACTACTCTGATGAATAATCTCATATTCATTCTAAGATGATCTTTCAGATAATGACCATGTTGAAGTGTGTGTGAGGATCTAAGGCTCACACTTCACATATACATTTCTAGCACCCACCGTGGGGTCAAGAAATCAATTTTTCTGGCCTCAATTTCTTTTTTTTCTACATTTTATATGATTCTGTTGTGTTCGTCCATACAATTTTCCATATTTTTGTGCAAGAAATCTCATTTTCGTGCAAAGAGCTGAAGATTTTGTCTTTTCCTCTGCACTTCCTTATGCAAAAAGGGCATAATTGCATGGATTCTTGCATGGTGCACATCATTTCTTCATGCATAGGTTTGTACATGATTTCGCATAGAATTTTTCAACAACAATGCAAAATAGAATTTTTTAGATTTTAGTTTATTATAATTTTTGACTAACAGTTTTCTTTGAAGCTTTTTCTTTTGGATTTCTATTTTTCTACAGCATAACAATGGCTTTGATGTTTTCTAAGCTATTTTATGGGTATAAAAAAGAACAAAAAAAGTTAAATTTTATTTTCCCATAGTTAAGATTCTGTTTGACTAACAGTGTTTTCTGAAGCATTTTATTTCTGATCTCTGGTTTTCAAACAACTTGATAGTGGTTCGTAGGATGCATGTTGAAGACACCTTATCAAAACACTTGAAACAAGTACTAATTATGTGATTGCAAGACAACTTTGTCAAAGATAAGCATATTGAAGACTCATTTCAAACCCACTTCAAATGTTGTGTTTTCTTTATTACTTTCCACACATAGTATAAATAGGGCTTGTGAACTTTGTAGGGTGCAAGATAGGGGAATAGGGGAGCATGTTCTTTACCACTAGGAAGTGATGCCCAAGGGTAAATCAAAAACCTAGAAGCCTCTAAAAGATGGTACCTGAGGGAGGCAAGCAAGTTAGTGGTTCTCCCAAATGAAGCCTTTAATAAAGAGATGATGATTTCCTTTTAGGGAATCAAAGTCTTGGAATAGGACAAGGTGGGATCGATAAGCTAACTTGGTGATTAACATGTATTGCATGTTTGGGTAAGGTGACGAGGTAGAGGAGGATGCTCTTTCCCCTTGAGGGAAATCAGAAACTTGGACCCTTACATCCAAACCACCAATCCAAGTCAACCTTTAAAGGGCCTTCCAGAGCGATCCAACCTCTAAGAATGACCCAAGTGAGCACACTCCTTTTGACAGTATTCCACCTCACTCTAATAAAGAATCTTTGTTGAGTGAAAGAATCCAAAGCCACATTAATTTCCTTTTCTTCATTCTGATATCACATATCAAGATGAGGATATATAAACTACACTAGTCGGCATCGACCCTAGTGTTGCTAGTCAAGTGTGTGCACTTACAAATGTTGGTGTGGGCTGCTAGCCTCAAATTTTCTTGTGAAGCCACTGGGGGTTAATGTGAATGGAAGCCAGGTAAAAACCTCTTAGATAGTTGCCCAATTCACCTCCGAAAAGGGGCATAATCTTTGTGCAAGGAGGGGGAAGAATCTCTCCCATAGAACTCACCATAGGCATGTACATGGGTGTTGGAAGGTGGTATACATGCTTGACCCTTGCCACAAGGGTGTTCATTTAGTGTATATGTTATTGAGCCCTTGGAGTACACCAAAAACATAAATTCCCTCTAGTGGGGTAACATGACTGTGTGAGCTGAATGCATGTGCATAAGTTGTGGGACAAAGGTTTTGCCTTCTTTACCATTTTTAGTTATAGGGATAAAGCATGTTTTTGATTGAGTCTTTTAACTTGTCCAAACCTATCAAACAAACTAAAGTTCAAGACTCCTCACCCCTTCAAGTTTCTTTGTCCTTGATTGGGTTGTTTGAAACTACTACTTGCTTCTCGTGTTTATTTGAAAACCAACTATCTTGTTCAAAACAACCAAAATGTTGTCCAGAACTTGAAAATGATCTTACTACTTGTCTAAAATTTGTCAAAACAACCAACAATCTATCCAAAAAATTTTGAATCTTGTAAAATCTCTACTTTTTTGTCAGAGTTACCTGCACTCTAAATATGGTCTATTATCTGCAATATTATACCTCTTCTCTATCTACAAATAGTGTCAAATAGTAGCTTCTTTCTTAGCTAACAACTTGTGACCTACACACAAACTAGTCTTGTCTCTTGCTTATTTTGTCTATGGTCTCTTGTGCTTATCATACTTCATGTCACTATAGTCATAATCTTTGTTTTTTCTAGCCACTACTCAGACAACTTGTACCATAGTATATATTACACTTATCTTGCCTTTTTGAGACTACGTTCTAGTGTGGTCCTTGTCTAGGCTTTCACCTTTTGTCCTTGTTTATGACTGTGGAAACAAGAAGCAAAAACATGTTTTATCTCCTTAGACCTAGATAAGGTAGAGCTAGGAGTCATAATCATGATAGGGGTCACTTTTTAGTTCACACATGGTCTATCTCTAGTTCATCTAGTGAGGAATCTTCACTATCTCCCTCACCTGTTAGATCATCTCATCTTTAGAGAACATTCTCTATAAACTTACAACAAACTAGGAACCCCTTGTATCAAGAGGATCCTAAAACTAGCAAAGGTCATATGTCTCCAAACAATATAGTTGAAATCTTATTCAGACAACCTTTTCAACCAAAACACATTGAAACTTGTCACATTCCTACAATGGCTAATCAAGAAACCAAACATGGAGAACAAAGTAGAGACCAAGATCAACATAGGAATGAATGACATAAGGAACCTCTCTTTACTAATGAGAATAAAGAAGAGGTAGAAATACTTCTTGGTCAGATCAAGAAATGTTGTAAGGACAAAAACTTCCAAAAGGTCATGGAAATCTTTCTTAATGAAGACAAAGATAAATACTTTCTCAAACTTTCCCAAGAGAGAGCCAAGCTGCCTCATCACTTTAACATTGAAACTATAATTACACCTAAAGAGGAAATTGAAACTTGTAAATTGCAAAAGCAAGTGAAAATCATGTAGGACTAATTAGTTCAAATGATGCATGATAAAGACAAACCTACAAAAAAAAAAAAAACCTTAGACACTCTTTGTCCATTTCCTTTTGATAAGAGTATAGACATGCCTTCTTTTCCAAGAGGAGTTGAGTTACCTAAGTACGATAAATACTTTGGAACTACCAATCCCAAAGATCATTTATAGGAATTTGGTGCCTTATCTATGGAATTTTTTCATAGTCAGACATATCTCATGCATCTATTCCCAAGAAGTCTAGGTGGTTAGGCTATGAAGTGGTTCTCACACTTTCCTATTGGTATCAAAACATTTGATGAGATTGCTAACTTGTTTGTCCAACATTACTCTCACAAAATACAACAGCTAGTTAACATTCAAGATTTGTGCAACCTTAAATAGAGAGTTGGGGAACCTTTCCTCACATTCCTTCAGAGATGGAGACAACTTTACATCAAATATTCACATAAAATCCTAGAAATAGAGAAACTTGATATTTTTATGGATAATCTCCTACCTAATTTTGGATATAGAGTTCAACTTCAAGGTCCACATATCTTCGAAGACATGGTCACACAAGCTATCATAATAGAGGAATTCATGGTCAAAAAGGGTGAGCTAACCCTTCAAAAGAATACTAAACAAGGGTCAACCTCTAATAAGGACAAGTCCAAATAAGTGGACAAAAAATAAGAGGTTGTGCATGATGGAGTTGTTTCCTAAACTGGCGAAGGTAGCATTCAATCTTATAAATAATCTCAAAGCATTCAAGAATGTTGAAAAACCTCCTTTTGACAATAAGGCATCTAGAAACAAACCAAGGAACTCAAGGGCTACACACGCTAAATGAGATTTTACACCTCTTGGTGAACCTTTAGATGTGGTTTAGAAGACCTTGTTACAAAAAAATTCATTTCTCCATTGGAAAATTCTCATCCTTATGATCTGCAACAATGACCACAATGGTGGAGTGAGACTCCATTTTGCAAATATTGCCAAAACAAAAGTCATAAAACCAGCAACTGTATCAACTTGCATCACAAAATCTGCAACCAAATTGATGATGGTGACATTGTTATGGATGGACATAACAAGAAATTGGATCATAAGGCTTTCAAGGAGCCATTCCCTCAATACAAGAAAGGAGAAAACTCAAAATTGAAACCTAACAACAAGGTCAACTATACATACTTTAATGATGATGATGAGATAGTCCACATGGTTGAACCAGTAGGTTTTGAGTATTGTGATGTTATCACCATCAAGGGTAAATAAGACAAAACTAAACCTAAGATGCCATTTGTCTTAAGAGGTCCCACTTACAACACATCTAAAAATGATTCATCACAAAATTGTACCAATGTTGTTACACATTCTCGTGCCAAGTTAGTACTCAAAGGCTCTATGCCTTCTGCTCCTAAGATAGAACACAAAAGCAAACCTCTTGCTAGTCAATCTAGTAAAGGAACAAAACTTGCAACTGATAGCTACAGTATCCTCGATCTGTTACAACAAACAAATGCTCAAATAATAATCTTTGAACTTCTTAAAATCTTTCCTTCTCATAGAAAAATTCTCAACAAAGCCCTCATTGAGGCAAACTTTCCTCAAGATCTTGATCTAGAGAGGTTCCAATCTATGGTAGGCCATCTAATTTCACCTTACTATATGTCCTTCTCTGAGGAGGACAACAATTCACTAAATCATCCACATAATCAACCTCTACACATTGAGGTCATGATACACCAGAAACGTGTCCAACGTGTGCTTATTGATAATGGAGTTGATTTAGATATTGTCTCTACTTCTCTGCTCAGACAATTAGAATATTTTAAACAGTTTGTTGACCCTCGTCATAAGATAACTATCAAAGTGTATGATGAAGTCAAGTGCAAATCTTTGGGTCTTTTTGTGTTACCTATTTGGGTTGGTCGTATCAAAAGGGATGTCACTTATCAAGTCCTAGACATTCCCTTAGCTTACAATATTCTACTAGGAAGATCATGAATACATGAGATGTGAGCTGTGCCATCTATTTATCATCAATGTGTAAAATTCCCATTTCATGGCTTTGAAGTCACCATACCTGCAACAACTAGCTATACCTATAACATGCTGAAATGTGGTGAAAATTGTGTACCTGCTAATATGGAATCTACAAACCATCATGATAACAAGCTGAAGCAAATTGAACAGTCACTCTAAAAGAAACTAGAATGGGTGGATATCACATAGAACCAATTCTATCTTTGAAATCTCTTCCTGAGTCTCCTCGTCATTATGGGAGAACCTCTAAAATGAAGAGACCATTTGTGTTAACACCTCAAGCAAAGTACAATGGTACCTTTGTCAAAGCTACTATACTCTCAAGGAGGAATTTGAAAACAAAGCTATTGCTACATGGATCTACAAAGAAGAAACTCTAGTTGACCTCACAGAACAAGCTCATGAAATTACACCTAAAAAGTATGGTCTTGGTCTTAGAATAATGAAATATTTTTGCTACAAGGGGATTGGTCCTATTGGATGTAACAAAAATGGTTTGGTTGATCTCGTCAAGGTGATAGCTAGAAGGAATCGAGACACATCTGGTCTAGGCTTCAAGAAGATTCCCTTCCATTTTGGGATTAACAAATTTATATCAAAACTTGAGAATTCATTTGAAAATGAGTCACATGCTAACTCTAATAACCATGAAGATAATGCTAATGAATAGGATCCTTATCCTTATCCAATTCCTAATGATCTTGCTAAATTCTTTGTGGAACCAAATGATTTTGTACCACATTTCAATACCATGGATGGTGATATTGATTCTTCTAACGACACTGCTGATTCTTCCCATATTCAACAAGAACAAGAAGAGTCTAGTCATGCTCTATACATTGAGTACCTTTGAAAAAATCTAGAGGATGAAGGAGAGTTTGTCCCTATCACTATTGGGGAATTCTATATTCTGTCTCCATGTATCACAAATTTTTGAGAGTATGAATTTGACTCCCTCTCAGAAGCAACTATAAACAAAGATATAGATCGAGTTTGTGTCTATGAAAACCTCCTCAAAGCACGTGAATTATCTAGGGTTAAGTTGGATGATTCCTATCCAACTAGTGTCCTTGAGTCTTCGATTAATGATGTTAATACTCAAAAGAATTCAAACACACTTATGGATGAAAGTGCTCTAGGTCTTGAATTGCTTGTCCAAGAATTTAATAATTATACCATAAACACAATCGAATCCATCACATCTCTTTCACTGACCTATCCCAAGCTCATATACTAGACTTCCAATATATCTAGTGAAGTCCCTACATTCTAGAATGACTATGCTCTTGCCTGTTACTTAAATGTTGTCGAACTTGTAATGTCTTCCACTAGTGAACAAAGTGTCAACATGACTAAAGTTCACATCAAATATGTCAGTCATACAATCAAAAAGAAAAGAAATAAAAGCTCTGATGGTGAAAACTCCATTATGGCAGTGTCAAAACCTTAAAAAGTAAAAAAAAAGAAAGATGTATTCAAGGGTGAAAACCTCTCTAAGGTGCCTGTGGATGATATATTTGATGCACTTCCTAGCCATTTTCAAGAAAGATCATCAGTGTTGACAGAGCCAACATAACTAATTAGCTTGGGAATAGAGGAACAAGCTCACATGATACATCTTGCACAGTTAGTATCTCTAGAAGAAAAAAAGGAATTCATTGCTTTCTTCCAAGAGAAAAAGATAAGCTTTGCATGGACATACTTAGACATGCCAAGATCAGATCTTGATCCCATTATGCATCACTTTTCTATCACACCAGGAGTTAAACTAGTCAAACATAAACTTAGGAAAATGCATCCTCATGTTGCATTGCTTGTCAAAGCTAAACTAGAGAAGCTTCTGAAAGCTAGTTTCATCCATGCTATTGATTAAATTGAATGGAAATCAAACATTGTTCCAGTCTCCAAGCATGAATAATCTATCAGAGTCTATATAGATTTCTAAGATCTAAACTTAGCATTTCCAAAGGATGATTTTTCACTAACTAAAATTGATATGATAGTGGACATGACAATAGGATATGAAATGTACTCATGCATGGATAGATTAAATTCTGGTTATAATCAGATCAAAATTGCACCAGAAGATCAAGAAAAGACTTCCTTCACTTGTGCATGGGGAACTTTTTTTTGGAAAGTGATGCCATTTGGCTTGAAAAATGTTGTTGCTACATATTAGAGGGCAATTACTACAATTCTTCATGACATGATGCACAAAAAAATGGAAGACTATGTTGATGATACTCAGGTTAAGAATGGAAAATTGCACACTCACCTTCAAGATATGGGACATATCTTGGATCACATGGAGAAATTTAATCTGAGACTCAATCATAAGAAATGTGCATTTGGTGTAACATCTAGGAAATTACTTGGCTACATCATGTTTGTAAAAGGAATCGAGGTTGATCTAGAGAAAGTTCAAGGGATTGTGGATATGCCTCCACCTCATAGTATCAGTCAGATGAGGTGCTTACAAGGAAGACTTCAATCCATTCATAGATTCATCTCATAGCTAGTGGATAGGTCACAACCTGTTACAAAAAATTTGCATAAAGGTGTGAAATATAACTGGAGCCAAGATTGTGAATAGAGTTTAACATAGATAAAGAGATATCTTGCTCATCCACTGATCTTGATGCATCCTATTCATGGGAAGCCTCTTATTTTGTACATTTTAGCAACAAAATCATCTTTGGGTATCTTGCTAGCACAAGAAGACAATGGTAACAAGGAAATCTATCTATCTCCTATCTGAGTCGCATGCTAATTTATTATGAAATGAATTATAGTATCATTGGGAAGGATTTCTTGGTAGTTTTCTTTGCTTCTCAAAAGTTGAGACACTACATGCTCGCTCATACAACGTGACTGGTTGCTAAAATTGATCTATTGAAGTGCTTACTCAGCAAAGCAACTCTAATAGGGAGGTTGGCTAAGTGGGTCATGATCTTAAGTGAGTTTGATATTCATTATGTTGAACAGAAGGCTATAAAAGGACAATAAATTGTTGATTAGTTAGTAGAAGCACCAATGCAGAGTCTTCTTCCACTATGCATTAACTTTCTTGATGAATCAATTCTAATTCTTACACACCAAACTTGGGTGATGTTCTTTGACACTTCTTTCACACAACAAGGATCCAATGTCGGGCTACTATTCATAACACCTTAGAAGTATTCACTACCTAAAGCATACAAGAGTTTGTTTCCTTGTACAAACAACATTGTAAAATATGAAGCTCTTATTAATGGCATGAAGATGGCAGTTGAATGGACAGTAGATCAATTGAACATCTTTGGTGATTCATAGCTCATAATCAATCAAGTCAATGACATATATCAGACAAAGGATGAGAAGTTGATCCCATATAAATTCATGGTAGATGACATGAAGAAATAATTTTCTCATATCACTTTTCAATAAATTCCTTGGATAGACAACAGAGTGGTTCATGTCATGGCTACTCTTGCTTCCTTATTATCGATGCCAGAGAAAGATCTTCAACACGAGTTCTTGGTGGAAATGTTACTCTACCCTAACTATGATACCCCTAAACCTCAGATGATCTATTCTATTATAGGACATGATTCATCTTGCTACCACCATATATACTCCTATCTACATGACCAAACCGTTCTAGATGGTCTAACCTGGAATGAAAAAAATCACCTTGACACCTTATCTGTAATGCTTCACAGTATGTCATTATTGCCAATGACTCTTTTAGGAGAGGTCTCAACGGAACACTCCTTAGGTTTCTAGAACCTTATGAGTCCAAGCGTGTGTTAATCAACATCCATGAGGACATTTGCAGATCTCACTGTAACAGCTTGACACTATCTCATAAACTTATTAGAGCTGGTTACTATTGGCTAAATATGGAGCAAGAGGCAATCAAATATGCCAAGTCCTGCAAACAATGCCAACTTCATGGGAATCTAATTCATGCTCCAGCTAGGGAGCTACATCCATCTATCACATTGTGGCCATTCCAACAATAGTCCTTTGATCTTGTGGGTCAAATTCACCTGTCTTCTTCAAATGGACATAAGTTCATTATTACTACTACAGAATACTTCACTAAGTGGGTAGAAGTAATACCTCTCTTTATAGAAAATGGAAAAACTATAGCTCTATTCATCATGAATTACATCATATGCAAGTATGGTGTACCTTCCTCCATTATTACTAACAATGGAGGACAGTTTAAAAACAAGGATCTTAAGGAGTTATGCAAAAAGTTCAAAATTACGCAACACTAGTCTTCTATCTATTATCCTTAGGGTAATGGTCAAGTAGAGGCATCCAACAAGGAAATCCTTAAGATCTTGCATTTCACAGTTAGCAAATCTTGAAGGGACTAGCATCTTCATATTAATCTAGCTTTATGGGCTTACAGAATGAGTATTAGAGCTCCAATGGGTACAACACCCTTTGCCTTAGTATATTGAGTTGATGTTGTGCTTCCCATTGAGGTTTCCCATTGAGGTTGAGATTCCTACTTTGAGAATCTCCATGAAGGGCCTCATTACTGATGATGACTACATAATATCTTTCCTTCAAGAGCTATTATTATTAGAGGAACATTGGTAAGTGGTGTGCAATCATCTTTGAGCTTATCAGTAGCGTATGTCTAGAAGTTACAATAAGAAAGTTAAGCCGCACAACTTCCAACTGGGTGATCTCGTTCTTAGAGAAAATTATAAGAATCAATGACAAAGGGTTCAAAAAGGGAATTTGAACCAAACTGGCTTGGTCCCTACATAGTCACTGCAATGTTAAGATTTGGTGCTTATCAACTTTCTACAGTTGAGGGAGAGGTGCCCAAGGAGCCCATCAAAACTCTTCACTTGAAGTGGTTCTATAGCTTATCTAGTTTTGAAAGCTATCTGTATATATCTAAATATCATGAAAAAATCTAAAAATTGCAAAAAGTCCTAAAAAAATTCATTACCTTAGTGAAAACCTAGCAATACACACCTTGGTAATACCAAAAAAATTGAAAAACTCAAAAACACACAAAAATAATATTTAAAAAATTCAAAAATAAAATTGAAAAACAAAAAAAGTATCATTGATGAAAACTTGGAAATAGACATCATGGTAGAAAAAATAGAATTTCTTCCAAGAAGGTGAAAAACTAAAAAACATGCACCTCTTGTTCCCAATGCTATATCTTACAAGAGTTGCTTTCCTGCTTTAGTTTGCTGCTTTCACTCATGTATCCATGGATTGAATCTTGTCATAACTCAAGGGCAACACCCTACAATGTCATAGCAATCCCTCGTGATAGTCACCAGTTGTTCTAACTGCATCTGCCTACTATTGCTAGTGTCACTTTCTAAGATTCCTCTCACGGATAATCTTTAAGCGTTAGTCACCAGTTGTTCTAACTGTGTCTACCTACTATTGCTAGTGTCACTTTTTGAAATTCCTCTCATGGATAATCTCTTAAGCATCAATCACCAGTTGTTCTAATTACATCTACCTACTCTTGCTAATGTCACTTTTTGAGATTCCTCTCATAGATGATCTCTTAAGTATCAGTCACCAGTTTTTCTAACTGAGTCTACCTAATGTCGCTAGTAGATCCCTCTCATGGATAATCTCTTAAGCCTTAGTCACCAGTTGTTCTAACTACATCTGCCTACTGTTGCTAGGGTCACTTTTTGAGATTCTTCTCATGGATAATCTCTTAAGCATTAGTCACCAGTTGTTCTAACTATGTCTTCCTACTGTCACTAGTGTCACTTTTTGAGATTCCTCTCATGGATAATCTCTTAAGCATTAGTCACTAGTTGTTCTAACTGCATTTTCCTTCTCTCACTAGTGTCACTTTTTAAGATTCCTCTCATAGCTAATCTCTTAAGTGTCAAACACTAGTTGTTCTTACTACATTTGCCTACTATTGCTAGTGTAACTTTTTGAGTTTCCTCTCATAGATAATCTCTTAAGCGTCAGTCACTAGTTGTTCTAACTACATCTGCCTACTATCACTCATGTCACTTTTGAGATTCCTCTCATGGCAGATCTCTCTCACATCAGTCACCGATTGTTCTAACTCTATCTGCCTACTATCGCTTGTGTCACTTTTTGGGATTCCTCTCATGGAAGATATCTCTCACATCAATAACCAATTGTTCTCACTATGTCTACCTACTGTTGCTAGTGTCACTTTTAGAGATTCCTCTCATGGAAGATCTCTCTCGTGTTAGTCACCAATTGTTCTAACTATGTCTGCCTATTGTTGCTCATGTCACTTTTTGAGATTCCTCTCATGGAAGATCTCTCTCACGTCAGTCACTAATTGTTCTAACTGTGTCTATCTACTATCACTCAATTCCTACCAAGGTTCTTATTACTAAAGATTCCTCTTTGACTTTAGCCACTAGTTGTTCTAACTATGTCTATCTACTATTGTCACCCTACTGAAGAGATTTCTTTCAAGCATGTTCTAAACACTGATACTTGACATCAATCCTATTACATAGAAATTGAACTCAAAATGATGAATTTATTTGGAATGTGATGATCTTTTCTTTGTTTGTTTTGCTTTTTACTTTTTGTGTCTCTTTGAGAAACTTGATGATGTCACTTTCGACTAGAGAAGTGAGCATTGGTGGCATGATCTTTTATTTGCTTTATGTTTGTGGTTTAGTTCCAATAATCCAAAGTAGCCATATAAAGAGGGGTGTCCACTATAAGATCCTTCATCTCATATTGGATGGCTATGTGTACCTCAACTCCTTTTATATGGATAAATCAATGAGGTTGGTTCTTCTCCTTGCTTGTTTGAGTGAATTCTCTATACTGCAATAAATACCAATACTCGTCCTGCTAAGTGAACATACAGGTCACTACGAGTATACTTAGCACACTTATGTCTCAGGTTACAAATGTAAGGTTCGTTGCGAAAAAAATACTTACTGATTACTTAGCATAAGAAGGATCTCTCCTGTGTCTAGTGTGTCTACATGCAAGAAACATTGTGGTCATCCTAGCATTTATGCTTTGATGCTTATGTTAACTTGCTACATTAAAAGGGACAAATATTCTAGTCATTCTGGCTTCTTGTGCCTCGATGTCATGTCCCCTAATTAGGGTAATATAGGTGAATGAAATAAAATATTTTTAATTATTATATATATATATATATATATATATATATATATATTAGAGTATTATTATTATAATTTCATGATAAATAAATACAATTATAAAAATATGTTTAAATGATATAATATATTATTAAAGAATAAATTATAATATATTATTGATATAATAATAATATGTTACTAAAGTAACAAGGTAATAACTGATAAAATAATAAGGTCAAAATTAATATTAATAAATAAAATAGTAATAATAATATAATAGCAATAATATTATAGTAAAATTTATTATTAGATTATGATACTACATTAATTTGAGAATTAAATATAATATTTAGATTAATAATCTAAATATATAAAGTAAATATCAGTAAGTTTCTTTGTGGCTACGATGATATGGAAGAATGATCTTGAGGATATGTTTTTGAATTTTTGATCTTTTTGCTGGACTTAGGATTGTGTTGAAAATCTTGAACTGGTAGAGATTTGGATGGGTTGATATTTAGCTTTTGGTATACTGATGGGTGGTAGTTGATACACCTTTTGTAATTATTTTTTCAAAATATATAAAACTATGTATATATTAGGGACGATGTTGGGTTTTCTTCGCTAATTCTTTCCCAGTTGACCTCGTTGAAATAAATTAATAAAATATTACAATGGCTTGCCACTTTTGCCTTATATATATAATGTAGTATAGGAAATAATATTGATATTATAGATATATTTGACTTTATCTATATTATCAATATAATACAATTATCATTGGAAAAGACATAATTTTTCTTATTTTGAAATATATAAAGGAGTACTGAATCCTATGAAAAGATATAGAAGAATATAGAATAATATATGCAACAATCAGGATTTATAATCTAATGTCACTAATCAGGGAGACCACATTAAAGACTTAACAAGACCTTGGTCCCCGCCTTTCAAATGAGAGCCTTCCATCTCTCACCATGTCTAGATGCTATACCATACCTCAATCCTCAAACATTGTTGTGGGGTCCCATAGCTAGATAAACCTAAACCCAAGAGATGGTACTTCTCCCTCTCTTGTCTTAGGACTCAACTCTACCATCTTATCCACCTAGTTCTTACTGATTGATGTAATTCTTGGGAATGTTTTAAGTTATCATCATTTCTTAACCAACTATATTGTTTATATGTTCATCTCTTTTTTTTCTTTTAAGGAATGTATTCATCTTTGTTTCTATAATTATGTGGCAACTTAATTGGAATAATTGATATTAAAGCATGTTTATTTGTTTGCATAATTAAGTTGTTTATTCTACATCAAACATATAATTTATTTGTTTATAATTAAGTTGTTTATTCCATATCAAAACATGTAATTAATTTGTTTATTTAATATATAATTCGATTATTTATTCTATATCCAAAACATATTATTAATTTATTTATTTGATAGATCATTAACTTGTCCACTTAATATTAAGGTATATGTATTCCTTATACAACTTAGGGTTTCTTTTAAATAATGTAATTAATGTTATTACCTATTTGAATAGATCCTTCATTACCTTTTTGTTGCACTAGAAGTGAGAGGCATGAGTGACATGGCCTGTTTAATGATGGTCTGCTGGTGACATTACACTCGAATGCTTACATTTAATCCCAACAAAACTAGAATAGATGTCCTATTCATATTCCTATGATTACAATGTCGGTGGGGATTTTATGACATCTGGGATTCACTATATGCTCAGTGATGATAATTATAAAGATTGGTAACCAAACCTAGGCTTGCATCTAGTTTAAGGTTGCATCTAGCATAGGATTGCATTGCATAAGCACATGGTTTGATTGTAGATCTACTTACATCCTTTGCGATAAGAAATTATTGTTTTCTCTAAAGTATCATGTTTCTTCATGACTATAAAAATGATCGATTAATCACCCTGTTGGCTAATTTGGATGCTCTAAACTCATTTTCGGGATCGAGTTCAAAATCACTTAAACAACTCAAAATTATATTTTAAAATATTGGGACTGATGCAATCGAACGCTTGTGCAATCCTTTTTTTTTTAATTCTTTGTGGATCCTATAATCTTTTCAATCACATTTTCTTAAAAAATTTCCAAATTTTGGAAAAAGTTAGATCTAGTCAATTTTGGTCAAAATTGGTCCTTTTGACCTTGAAATCACTTTGAATTGACTCCAAATTTTCTTTGGATTCTTCTCATCTCTTTTATATTCTTCTAAATCTCTAATATCTTCATTATCTCTCAGTATACAGGTCTACCTCACTATTCTAGTGTGTCATCTTTTGATTTTTCTCCTGAGGGGGCAGGATGATTACATCATTGAATCTTTCAAAACTGGCTTCAACTCAATCTGAATGTTATATCCTCATCACTCACGGCATCTCATCACTAAGGACATCTTGCTTTGTTCTATCTAGCATCATTTTTCATCTATCTTATCTTTTCATCAGCTAATCAATCTTATAAAAATTATTGTCAAAGTTCGATAGATAGGTATTGGGACAATCTAAACCCTGACTCCTAAGGGTCAAGCCTCATTCTGGGGATGATTCTATGACTCATGATAGGTCTTCTTATCTCTTAAATTATCAATCTAGGCATCTAGGTGCTCTATTTGGATTCCTTAAGATTAAGCTCCATTCTGGAGATAATCTTTAAAAGCTTATCAATCTAGGTATCTAGGTGTTCTATCTGGGCTCCTTAAGATTAAGCTTCATTTTGGAGATAATCTTTAAAATCTTATTAATCTAAGTATCTAGGTTTTCTATCTAGATTCCTTAAGATTAAGCTTCATTCTAGAGATAACCTTTAAAATATTATCAATTGGTCTCCATATCATCAATTTCAGAACCAATCTCATTTCTTGATCTTTGCATCATACTTCTAATTTCTTTGGAACAAACATGTTGCTCGCACATTCATTTAAAGAGGGGCAAAATGTAATACCCCAAAATTGGCACATTGCCATATTAACCAATTTTGGTTTATTCAATCATTGCTAAGTCCTATTTTACTAGGCAATTCTAATTATGATAATTCCTACTTGACCTAGGTGTCAAATGCAGAAAAGCCTAATCTACATTAATCACACTATTTATTTAATTCCTATATATCAACTCAAATTAGCTATAATAAACTTATTGATTTAATTTAATTTAATTATAAGTGTTCATACTTTAATTTAATTAAAATTACCTCTTTAGCTAATGTACAAAGGAATTAAATACATTTGATTTAATAAGATATCTCCTCTTTTTTATTATTTAATTTAATTATTGAATTAATTAAAGTTTATCCATTTATTAGGTCATATTCTATTTCATTAAATTAAATATTCTCTCTAAAATCTTCTCTTTAGTTCAGAAATGGAAACTTTGGGTGAACTAAAATCAGAAAAAAGAATTAAATCAGTTAACTCCTTTTATCACTCAAAGGCAACTAGTTAATTCCCTTTTCATGAGGAAGTTTCCATTATGACTGAGTCTCCTCTTCAATCTTGATTTTCCATTCTGATTAATCTTGACCATCGATCGCCTCTTGGATTCTATTTAAGAAGCTCTCCACTCCTCATTACAGAGGTTGAAAATTGGAATTTGTGTCAAACTTATGTTGAAATATCTACTCATTTTCTCTTGCATTCTTAGCTTAATATTTTCTTATATCAATCTCATATATTTTAACAATGCATCCATTTAGATTAATTATTCTTTCTTATTCTTAAAATAATCTTGCATACATTTAGATTAATCTGCGTATCTCATATAGCTTAAAATTCTCTATTCTAGAGGTCTAGTTGCCTACTTCTCATTCTGAGAGAAAAGAAAAAATACTTCTAGTTAGAAGGCAATATGTTGAATTTTTGGATTACATAAATGAATAATTTCATATTCATTCCAAGATGATCTTTCAGATAATGACCATGTTGAAGTGTGTGTGAGGATCTGAAGCCTACATTTCACATATACAATAGCTACAAATTTTCCCAAAACTTCTTATCTTCCAAGAACATTTAATTTATGATTTCCATCTTGGTTTTTAGTAGGATTTTAAAGCCTACTCAATTATATATAAGTTTGAGCCTTGAATTGAGATAGGTTAGGTATAAATACAATGTTAGCTTTATCATTTTGATATCAATCGATAAGAACCCATCAATATGTTCATTTTACAATCTACATCAAGCACTCAAGTATTTAGTCAAGGTTTAAGACTTAAGGAATAACTAAAAAATATCAAGTAACCATGAAATTTCATCCTTCATTTGTCGAAATAGTTCTAAAATCATTATACATGCATTTCCATTGTGATGTCCTTTTATATTATTTTAGAGTGATTTTATTGCACGTTAATACCTATAATCTTATTTCAAGAACCATTTTCATCATCAAGGCATAATTCTTTCTTTTCCTTCTTTATCAAACCCTTACTAATAAAAAAAATACTTCATCTCCATTTCAAGAAATTCCAATTTAATTCCTAGGTTAAGTCCTAAATAGGGGCTCAACCAAAGGAAACCTATTTCAACAACCATTTTCTTATATTCTATCTATAGGTATATGAAATAGGTGGTGTAATAGAAAATATAATAACAAAGAAGGTGGAAATAGAAATACAATCAACTAAAATTGAATTTGGCCTTGTAGTATAAGGTGGTTCATGCTTACCCCTAACCTAAAATTTTTTTGTGACCCTTAAAATAACTCCAAACCTAAGATTCTAAACTATAATTCTAATCATATGTTAGTCAAATAGTTTTTCATATTTTTTTATGTATTTAGAGTTAGTGTCTAGATCCACTTGGATGCTTAAATACCAAATTTTTCCATCCATTCTCACATTTTCTATTCATTATTTATCCATTCTCTTTCAACTAAAAATAATAATTACCACTTTCATCCCCTCAACCCTCGAGCCTCATTGAGCATAAGTGATCATACGTGTAATGTGTTTAAAAAAAACATTGGGTGTGAGATTCCTATTTTGATAATCTATTATAGTGATTTCCCTTTTCACTCCCATTTTTCTTTCATAAATTCCAAACTTGATTGCCCCTCTTGAATGGTATTTCAATAAGTAATCCCTTGGGAAACTCCAATTAAACACATATTTAAGTCTATGCCATATTTTGAAAAGTAATAGTTTTGTAAGAGGTGAAATAGTATTTTTCCAAACTATTCATAATGGAAGGAAGGCAATCAAGTTCCCAAAATTGAAGAGGAGAATTCTAAATATACATATGAAGTAAGATTATCTCAATTTTAAGTTCATTTTTGTAAGAATGTAAGAAATTTAATACCATGTAAGAAATTTAATACCAAGTCTAGAAGTAAAAACAATAGCACAAGAGATGATAAAAGGATAATATCAATAATGATCAAATGATAATGAGAATCATATACAATACATGTAGATGTGTCTGAATATATTAGCAATCCAAGATTACTAGGGTTCTGCAATGAGATAAGCACAATAACTAAGCACATGTCCACCAATAGTGGAATATCCTCCATTGTGCATGAAAGTATGTTCAACAATGAGAGGATAATAATACAAAGGTGTATCTCATAAAGAGATGACTAGAAAACATGTGCTCATATAGAATGCAAACTCTTAGGTGTCTAAATGACAACTAATATAAAAATGTATTGTCCCAAGTCAACTTAAGTAAAATGTGATTAGTAATATTTAGTGAAACTAATAATTTCTCCTTGAACAAATTGGAGAAGGCCTAATATACATTTTATCATACGTGTTATTTCATCTTTTTGATGCTAAAAATATATATTTTCAACAACCAATTTATATGAGCTCATTATATTTTAAAAGGAAAAAAGAAGGGGAAGTGATGTTTTTACAAAAATTTCATTAAAAAATAATAATAATATCTTAAGAATGTTAAATTAATGTTTATATAATATTTCTATACATTAAGAGGAGAAAATTTTAAGAATCAAGATTTACTTTTGATTTATCCAAAATATAAACTAAAATACAAACCAAATTTATTTTAAACAATAATATATAATCTACAAATTTAAATTAATACAATAAATTTGAAGTATAATTTAATTAATAATTCTAAAATATCTTGTAAATTTTTTATTAAAAAAATTGAAATTTAATAATATATCACTAGCATAATAAAATAATTCAATTTATTTTATCTTTTTACTATTTCAAATTAGAGGGCAATTTCATTTTTGAAAAATAATATAGTATTACTTAATAACTATACCAATAAAAAAAGAATTGTCAAGGTTTGTTGCATGTGCTGAATTATTTATGTTGTATTATAATGTTCATATTTAAATAAACATCAATTCTTTATTTTCTTCAAAAACCAAACAAGAGGGAAAGTTTTTTTAAAAAGTTGAAACATGTTAAAAGTTTTCTTGCATCTAAAATTCCAAAAGAAAGTGTTCTATGTCACTTCAAACATTTAAAAAATTCATATCAAAGAGGAAAAAAAATTGAATACTTTATAAAGTTAAAAAAATATACATCTTACAGTTGAAAAAATTAGTTTCCTTTTTACAAAAAGGAAATAATTAATTTTAAAAAGTTTATTCAACTTCAATGGTAGAAAATAATGCATTAACAATTAATTAGAATTTACTTAATCCAATGGTATTACATAATGGATATAATAATTCTTTGATTCTTAAACCACACATTTTTCAATTTTGGGTTTCATATTCAGGAATTGCATCAAACTTTGTTTATTGTTGACTGATTTGTGGATGCTATTAGTGTTAATTAGTAACTCATTTGTTGGATGGTATTTTGGTAATTGTCAACTCATTTGTCAAATAATAACTTTTTTAATTATTGACTCATCTCTGAATGATACATTTGTTAATTGTAAACTCATTTGTTGAATGCGAGGTGTTAAATTTGTTTACTACTTCTTGAAATATGTACAATCAAGGAAGTTCATAATCAGAAATAAAAATTCCAGAGTACAATCAAGAAACTTCATAATCAGAAATGAAAATTCCAGAGAGTCCATTTTGAAAAGTAGTTTATGTGATTCATGCAATATTATCTTGCGAATTAAGCATTTCAAACTCAAATATTTATACAAATCTTGTGAAAAATGTTAAGAACATGGTCAAGGTGTTTTTGAAAATAGGGTAATGTGATTGTTGACAAATTATTTGGAGAATTTCACATTTCAAATTGAATTGTTTTGGTAAATAACTAAAATGTGCTAAAAATATGATTAAGTTTACAAGTGTGCAAAAATATTTTCTATTAACAAGGATTTTTTTTAACTAATTATGTTGTAGATAAATAATTATTAAAATTTATTAAACAAGAAATATTTAGCTTAACTTTACAAAATTCAATTTTACCTACACACAAAATAAATAATCAATTTTATACTCAAAAAAGTAAATATAAATAACTGTTACATAAAACCATAAAATTATTTGAAGTCAATTTCTATTTATTTATAAACTAACTAATAATTTCGAAATCTTTAAGAAATATTTATTTACGTATAAAAGGGATTCAATTTTCCAATTGATAAGTAAAATATAGAAAGTTTCATCATAATCCAAACCTTTTGATTTCGTTATTTTCAATCATTCTATAGGTCACTAAAATACTTTGTACTAAGTTTCTTAATATTTTGTCTATAATGAATAAAATAGAGTGGAAAAAATACTTAAATATGCATGAAGTAATTAAGCTTTTATAGGAAAAACAAGAACTACACATCTATCACATCATTTGTTTTAAGACATAGTAAATTAAATTAATATTTTAAATTTTATAATTAACATTAATATATCAATGTGACATCATCATTGAGTGTACATGAGATAATATTTAATACTATTAAATTATAAAAACTAAAAATATTACTTGACTTGGGCTAGTAGTGAAGAGCTTTATGAAAACAAGATGCAAGTTCAAATCTCACATAGAATCACAAAATTAGGCGGAACACTATAATGCTATTAAGACAAACACTAAAATGCTATTATTACTATTTCAATCTTATCTCACAAGAAATAGTTTATTATAATATCTCAAAGTGTTTTGTAATGTTGTCCCCTTATGACTTACCAATAGGCTTGGCATCTATTGTTGGATTATGTTCTATTATCATGTGAAATAGAATATGTGATGTAATAAAAAAATTAATATAAATGGTCTTTTTCAAAAGACAAACATCAAATAGATGTTGGTTCATCTTTGTTTTCATTTTTTTTTGAAATTTAGTCAATGATGCAATTTGTAGGGAGGATAGCCTCATCCCACCATATATAGATATGATTAAAAGGTAGTTATAGAGTTTGATAATGGTTCTTGAGAAGTTAAACGATACACAAATTTGTCTCACACAAATAGTGAAATTAGTATTAAACCTAACCTATTATTACACAATGAAAATAAGGTAAAAAAACTTCCCCTAAAGTCCAATGAAAAATAGGTATTAGATCTTGGATTATATATAAGGTGTGTCCACAAACAAAACCCACAAAAGACATAAGAGCTGACCCTTAAAAAAAACATCATTTGAATTTGTCATTATTCCACAATATCACCCGCCCTGTTTGCATTTGAATGTCTCTGATCGATGGAAGGGGCAGAACTATATTGAACTGAGTTGTTGAAGGGGCTACTATCTTGTGTTTCTAATGAATCCTTAGCATCATCATATATTAAGTTTAAAAAAACACGACCTTTTGAGAAGAAAACGTCCAGGAAATAGCTCAACAATATGGCCTTGGTCCTTCCAAATGTCATAGTTTTGAGCAGCTGTGAGTAATATATTATGCATCGCTTTAACCACTTTCTTTGCTGCAGATTAAAGCTTGTGTACAGACTGGAGGAAATCAAAGATATTGGAGAGAACGATATATACGATATCCAAATGGAAATTTGCCTACCGCCATTGTGGAGATAGAATTGTGGACTTGTATCTTGAAAGTAGGGCAGTGAATTCTGAATACGTGTTACTTTAGAGTTTAAGTTAAATATTAATTGTTAGAGAACTGACTTAATATAAATATTGATTTATTAGATTATAGGTATTAGCTGTGTTTGTTATTGAAGGGTTTTATAAAGCAAATCAAATGTGATAGTGGTATATTGAAGATGAATGACTAGTTGTGGTGTAAGGTCTTTAGTCTTTCCTAATGTCACATTTATATAACATTTACAAAAATGTGGGAAATATGAGAGGACTTATTAGGAGTTGTATTGACTATTTTTAGAAAATAAAACAATATAAAAGTGGTGTCAAGAAATAGAAATAGAAACACACGTCAAGCCTAGAGAGAAAACATAACTTAAAAGGATAAGTAATAGGAAAATCGTCAAGATTGGTAGAGAAAGCACTCGATCACTCTTGGGAGCCCATACAACAACAGGGTCAAGGGTAGCATCTAGGAGTAAGTAACCTAATTTAATCACAACATCCTCTAAGTCATTATCATGGTCCTTCTAGTAGGAATACATTTCTAGTGTTAAGTATATTAGACCATTGGAACAACTAGGCTAGCCAATTTCATTAGCAATATCTAGCCAACCACTATCACCACCAATAGAGGGGCCCACACCTCCCATAGGAAACCTATATGATAATCCTTCATGTCATGGGTATGTGGAAGTATTGCCTTTTTTATTATCACTTCTATTATATTTGTGGTGGGAATCTTGAGAAACACACTGAAAAACTTTGACCTTTCCAATCATTATGGGGAAAATGTTGTGTTGGTGTTTTAAAACGTTATGCTTCAAATTGTCCTAATGAGAAAAAAATACATCTAGGGGAAGCTACTTCCCATCTATGACATACCGTTTCAAATACTAGGTCAACTATAAGGCTAGACCTTTCTACTTCAAGCTTTGCAAAACCTAGGCGGGTGTATCTATAGATTCTTCATATGGTACCAGTGTTAAAAGAATACAATTGAATCTAAATAAAGTAGATAAAACTATTATTTCTCCTATACTTATGCCATAACAAATATGTGATAGAAAATTGTGATTCTATGAAATCCACAAGTTGAGCTTGGGAATCATTTTAGCTCTTAAATGGAAAGGGAAATGGATGATAATAAATTTGAGTTCAACGAATCCCCAAATATGCAACAGTGAGAACAAATTGATCCTGTAGCTGATCAGTGCCTTATCTGTTGGTTAGTTCCATAAATCACACACATACATCTATGATACCATTGACATAGTCCATATATCAAGATATTGGGACTTCAACTTACAATAAAGAAAGCACCCTATTAAAGGATTTAAAAAAGCTTGCTAGGACTATTTGGTTAAGATATTTTTACTGATTTGCCTATTAGAATGTTTGAGCCTTGATCCTTTGGTTAGAACCTCTTTAATAGATATTATATCTTCTCTTTCCTAATGCGTACTTGATCCTCCTAATCATATGTATCACTTCTTTCCTCTCTCTACTTTCCTTTGTTTTCTCTAATTGATTCTGCAATTCATAACATGATATGAACCTTCATACTCACACTGAATGCTCTATTTATACTTACCATTCACCCTTCTCTTCTCATCCACATAAAAACTCTTTAGGATTTTCCCTCCTTAAGAAGAGTTAGGTGAACTAGGGTTAGGTAGGAATCAATGATTGTGATTCACCCATTTTATCGCTTAGAACATCCCTTAATCTGATTGATTGCATGCACTGCATACAAATTATATACCTTCATATATATCTTCTAGAATCGTAAAACAATCCTTAAGTCAGCCAAAAAATGGTTTACATAGGAATTTGTGTCATTACAAACAACTATGTCCAAAACTATTTATGTGGCACTTGAAAGCTCAAATGCTCAACATTCACTATACCTTCAATGTTGTAACTTGTCACTTGAATGACTCAGCATCCACTATTTTAATCAGTATATATGTCCTTCTTAGAACTTGAGTGACTCAACACATACCATTTTCTCATCACATACTGGAATTGAGCTCTAACTATGTAGATTGTTTGATATACACTACTTACTTGGCACATATTGAGTTAGACATATGGGCATATGCACCGAGTTGTGGTGCCAAAAAGGTGACAAGCTATTTTTTTTTTCTATTTTCAATAGCGTGTACACACTATTACCAAAATAAAAAATGTATATATAATGGGTTGCACACCTGCAGCCCATCATTTTCATCAGCATTTTCTACTATTCCTATAGAGAGCAGCGCATACGTGAGTTAAAAATCCAACATTTTCACCATCCTTTGCCAAAATGCCTCATCACCGATGAAATCCAAGACCACAAGCGCACCCACGATGATGCCGTAAGTGATATAAACTTAACTTTTCATTGTTTGAGATGTTTTTCATATTGTTTTGTAGGTTTTTTATATTTTTTTGTAAGGTTTTTACAAATTTCATTTATATTTGTTTATTTATTTGGATTTCAATTGATTTTTTATCAAGAAATGTCCATAATCAACCGGCAAATCCATAAGAACCTTAAAACCCTCAAGAACCTCAAAACCAAAACTCTCCTCAAGAAGAACAACAAATTCCACAGCTCGAACCAATTGTGAGACCTCGGCCAGGCACACAAGAAAATATGATAAATGAAATAGAGAGAGGCAAAATTGAATTAGATAGACTCATTGCTCGGTTGAAAGAATCCGAACAAACAAATCCAATGAGGGCTCAATTGGCATCATCCCTCAAATCCATTAACATCCAGATAGCCTCAGTTAGTGGTTAGTTAGATATTTGGTGGGTTAAGAGGGATGAACATAAAAGATTTTATACAAATAAATTGTCATATGAAGATGTTAAAAAAAAAGAAATACCAAAAGGTAGTATATGTGCATTATTTAGAAAACCCGGTGAGCAAAATACTATTAGAGAGGGTACTAAATGATTCCCCATCCATTGGTCGATACATGATGCTATTAGAAATAATTTTTGGGATAGATGGTGGATGGTTTTTGATGCCCCTCCTTGCAACAATCACGAGGTCCCCATGTATTTTTTGAAGAAATTATATTGTGAGTTTGTCCTTGGGGAGATCCTCAATTATTTTGATATATTGGACTCCTAGGGTAGAGGTGGGGGGTCATCATTTGAGAGACTAGGAGCACATCGTGACCCTAATGTAGTTAGGGCACCTGTGGTCAAGCCACAACTCGAGCATGTGACTATTCCTTCAATTGTGAAGAAACATGTAGAGGTCAACGCTCTAGGGACCATTAATGTTTTGATGCAGACCCTCATCCATTCCATGAGCCCATTAGTTGAGGGGGAGCCTTCTGTATGTCATGGTCACATGTGCACTTCATGCGGATCTCTATGCACATTTGGCACTCATGCTAGAGATGGTGCGGATGATGGGCTTGTCACCGATCAGTTCCTGAATGACACATTTTGCATTGACACACAGGTAAATTACAATTATAATTTACTAATTTGATCATATTTCATATGTATATTGAATGATTAATTAATTAGCATCTATTGACATTGTTCAAAATTCAGGGTCAGAGTGTTGTTGGGCCTAGCAGCAATCCTCTAGGCTCATTTTTTGTCCCTTCCACGAGTCTAGAGGTATGTATCAATTTAATCATTTTAATTAATACATATATTTATTACCTAATCATATTAAGGATTGACCAAAAAAATTATGCATGTGCATCAGTTCTCCACAGGACCCTCAACCTTTACTACAGACTCGAAGCATAGACATCATACGAGCTTCACACTGGTATAGTTTTTTCATGTTAATTTAATTCATTTGATTATATTTATTTCATGTTTCATGTTAGATGTAATGTGTATTGTATGAAATGTAGCTCATGATGTCGGACACACCTCCTCATCCACAACAGTCTATTGATAGTGGAGTAGTTGCAGCTGTGGCTAGCTCATAGCCATTGACGGAGGTATGAAAGAATTTTCTTCATTTTAGTTGTTGTTTATAATAGTTAGTCTCAAAATTTCTAATTTTATTTATAAGTGATTATATTTATTGAATTGTTGTAGGGTCTTGTCATGCCTAATCATCCACGAGCATTTGAGGTGGACTTACAGAGTGACTATTTGATGGCGGTAAGAAAATAATTGATTTTGTGTGTACATATATTTGATTTCAACGTATAATAAATATTGATTCATATCTACTTTCTTTGTATTAGTTGGAGTTGGAGAAGAGCCTTAACAAGAGGTCGAGTGAGTGTATCAAGAGGACCCTGTCATCTCCACCATCTCCCTCCACACGATGGCAGAGGACGTCGAGAGACTTGTTTCCTTCCCCTCGTGGGAAAGAAAATATATAGTTGATCTAGACATGTATATATATAGGCATCAGTGGACATATTCGATACACATTTGATGTATATGAAATTCTATATTTGGTGTATGACATGTATTTGATGTATGACATTATTCGACTTATGACATTATTGGTTAATATATGATATGTTTGTTCATATACAACATTATTGGTTATCACAATATATTATGTGTTTGTTAATGTACATGACATTATTGGTTATCATTTTATATTATATGTTTGTTCATTTATGACATTAAATTAGATATGTTCGTGTATGACATTAAATTAGATATGTGCATGTATGACATTAAATTAGATATGTTTATGTATGACATTAAATTCAATACCTAATCTATTCAAAACTTTGATAGAATATTGATTAACAATAAACTTTATCATTGTTTAAGCATAAGTTAATCATTTGCAATATGTCATCGATATGATTTATGATCTTGTTCATGTTTAAAGTTTTCCTTCTCTATAATTTGTTTATCAAGTTTAATTCAATACCTAATTAGTTTGAATTTTTGATACAATATTGATTGGCAATAAACTTTATCGATCAAGATCGATTAGGACCTCTTGGCAATAAACTTTATCAGGCAATATTCGTGGACCTCCTGGCAATTGGTCACCTAAATGAGAACCTTGAGATTTATTAGGAACTCCATTAAAGAAATCAATAGTTTGAAATTACTCTATCCAACAAAATTAGATCAAAAGTTCTCTAAACATTTATGTTAAAAATAAGATAAAAATTTGATCACAAGTGGTCACAAAGTTTGTGTAGAAGAAAAAATCATTGTTACAAAAAGAATATAGACAAGAAGAAAAAACACAATTAGCTTGTTGAGCTTCAATACATAACCACCATTCTTTATCATCAATTGAAAAATTTCAGAGATAGTAGAGAAAAGATGGATTATTTGCAAAAAAATGTCATTTTAAAAATCCTAAATGTAACATAATCACTGATAGTTTTATGTGTTTTCATACATTAATGATTGTAACATAATCACCAGTTGATTGGAATGTGTTGTTATTATTCTATAGTAACTAGATTAAGGTAAAAATAAAAGTTTAATAAATAGTTGTGATGTATAAGAAAGAGAGATATCTCACATGAGAGGGGGACGAATCTAAGATGACACATAAGATACTTGTAAGAGGGAGCTATACTTGTTAACAAATTTACAATGCATGTTATGGAAAATCATAGGACATCATTAAAAGGAAATAAAAGAGTATGACAAGTGGAAGGAACATGTTGTTTTGTAGACTCGTATTCAAATTTGGGTGTCAATTTTCTAATGAAGGATTCAAGCACTGTAATTTGGTAGTTTTGGCTCATGTTATCCTTGTATCTCACTCTATCTTGTATCTCACTCTCTCTTATTCCCCCCCTCTTTATATTTCTTTGTTTCCCATATGTATGTAGCCATCTATCCTCTTCATCTCCCCCTCACTAATGCAGAGATGTTGAGCAAGAAGTGAGGTTTCGGCACTTTCTTCTTCCTAATCTACCAAACTAAACTTGTGGCCTTCCTAATATCTTACTCCTTTAGGATATCCTCTACTCACCAATATTTATCATCTTCAAATTATGATGAAACACAATAATGTTTCCACATTTTTCTATTATATATTCCCCCTTATGAAAATACTCATAGAACTAATAAACCCTTCATCTCCTCCTTGCAACACTTCTCTACTTGCAACACTTCTCTACTTCATGTCTCTGCTTGACTCATATCTTAACTATAACACTTCTCTCCCTGAGTAGCATTCACCAATAGTTAATTTCTCCCCCTTTGACTCATATCTTCTATTTTTACATCACTACCTTGATATAAGTCCATTCAATATTTTATCTCCATTAACAATTTATCAATGTTTTTAACTAAATTTCCAATGTTTTTAACTAAATTTCTACTTTTTCTTAACATCTTTAAAGTTAGTCAATATTGATTATCCATTGTCACATACAAATATATTTATATTTTTAAGAAAATATTTTATATCTACTCATACTCTTATCATCCCTAGTCATGACAAACAACATAGAACAATGAGTTGCCTCTAGCAATTTGATGTTTTTAGTGGAGGATAGAGAGTTACAGAGTTGGTGACAATTTGGATAAGTAATGAATATAAAAAAAATGAGTAAACAAGAATCCATTAGACACATGACCTAGTATTTTCATTCATTCATTGGGTTTCAATATTATGGCTTTTGTGAGAGCAATGTTATCATTACAAAGAGATTCACACCTTGAAGGTGAGTGCAATGTACCCTTCTCAAACATAATCAATTTGAGAATGATTAGGCATTTTTTAGTTTTTTTGTAGACTAATTTGGTAGACAAGGGAGAACTCCAAATTGGAGAGGGCAAGGTTGATTGAGCAATGATTTTTTCATGGACAATGTCAACCTTGAATTTGAATAAGGTTACTATTTAAATTAAGTTTACATTTCAGCACAAATTATTCCTAGACCTTTCTCGAAACTTTGGATGGGGCTAAATAAGAATGCTAATAAATTTTTGTTGAAAGATAATGCCTAGATTTAATGTAATAAAATTTCTTGTTTTTGAAGTTGGCATAAAAAGTTACAAGTCAATTTTGAAGGTCTTAAAGACTCCTAAACAACTTGAAAGTGTTTGTAATTAGTGTAGTGGAGAATGTTCGAGAATGCCTGAGAATGTTTGAGAATGCCTGAGATAGGATGAGGTTAGGGATAGGTTTTATCCAGCCATGTGGAGCTAATGGAGTAGATATTTCGATCCCACGATGAAAGGTGAGAGAGATTTGTCAATTGGCAACTTTGTACTAGCCAATACTACAAGTTTTAGCATCACCCGAGATGGCATTGTAAAATAAAAATGGAGTGTGATCTCCAAAAAGTGAGAGAGGTTATTATAGGTCTCTACAACAAGGTCCTGTAGGAAATAGAATCGCATCCATACCTCGCACGAGCTCTGAGATATGCCCTATCAAAGATCACAGCCCTATGACATTTAGTGACCCTTAGGGACATTTCAGTTTAGCATGCTTGAGAACGTTCAAGCACTGAAGGGGATAGGAAGAGGTTGAGGATAGGGTTTACCTGACCACCTAGAGCTAATGGAGTAGACAGTTCGATCCCACGATGAAAGGTGAGAGAGATTTGGCAGTTGGTAACTTTGTACTAGCCAATACTGCAAGTTTCAGCATCACCCGAGATGGCATCATAAAATGAAAATAGAGTGTGATCTCCAAAAAGTGAGAGAGGTTATTATAGATCTTTGCAACATAGTCTTGTAGGAACTAGAATTACATCCATACCTCACACGAGCTTTGAGATATACTCCATCAAAGATCGCAGCCCTATGACATTTAGTGACCCTTAGGGACATTTTGGTTTGGCGTGCCTGAGAATGTTTGAGCACTGAAGGGGATAGGACAAGGTTGGGGATAGGGTTTACCCAACTACCCAGAGATAATGGAGTAGATAGTTCGATCCCACGACGAAAGGTGAGAGAGATTTGGCAATTGGCAACTTTGTACTGACCAATACTGCAAGTTTCAACATCACCTAAGATGGCATCATAAAATGAAAATAGAGTGTGATATCCAAAAAGTGAGAGAGTTTATTGTAGGTCTCTACAAAACGATCCTGTGGGAACTATAATCGTATCCATACCTCACACGAGCTCTGAGATATGCCCCTGTCAAAGATCACAACCCTATGGCATTTAGTGACCCTTAGGGACATTCTGGTTCAGCGTGCTTGAGAATGTTTGAGAACAAAAGGGGATAGGACAAGGTTGGGGATAGGGTTTACCTAGCCATCTATAGCTAATGGAGAAGACAGTTCAATCCCATGATGAAAGGTGAGAGAGATTTGGTAGTTGGCAACTTTGTACTAGCTAATATTGCAAGTTTCAGCATCACCCGAGATGGCATTGTAAAATGAAAACTGAGTGTGATCTCCAAAAAGTGAGGGAGGTTATTGTAGGTCTCCACAACACCATCTTGTAAGAACTATAATTGTATCCATACCTCACACAAGCTCTGAGATATGCCCCGTCAAAGATCGCAGCCCTATGGCATTTACTGACCCTTAGGGACATTCTAGTTCGGCGTGCCCGAGAATGTTCTAGCACTAAAGGGGATAGAATGAGGTTAGGGATAGGGTTTACCCAGCCACTTAGAGCTAATAGAGTAGACAATTTGATCCCATGATGAAAGGTGAGAGAGATTTGGCAGTTGGCAACTTTGTACTGGCTAATATTGCAAGTTTTAGCATTACCCAAGATGGCATTGTAAAATAAAAATGGAGTCTGATCTCCAAAAAGTGAGAGAGGTTAATGTAGGTCTCTACAATGTGGTCTTTTAAGAATTGGAATTGCCTCCATAACTCACACGAGCTTTGAGATATGCCCCGTCAAAGATCACAACCTTATGGCATTTAGTGACCCTTAGGGACATTTCGGTTCGGCATGCTCGAGAACGTTCGAGTGCTGAAGGGCATAGGATAAGGTTAGGGATAGGGTTTACCCAGCCACCCAGAGCTAATGAAGTAGATAGTTTGATCCCATGATGAAAAGTGAGAGAGATTTGGCTATTGGTAACTTTGTACTAGCCAATACTGCAAGTTTCAGCATCACCTGAGATGGCATTGTAAAATGAAAATAGAGTGTGATCTCCAAAAAGTGAGAGAGGTTATTGTAGTTCTCTACAACATGGTCTTGTAGGAACTAGAATTACATCCATACCTCACACGATCTCTGAGATATGCCCCATCAAAGATCGCAGCCCTATGGTATTTAGTGACCCTTATGGACATTCCGGTTCGGCATGCTCAAGAACATTCAAGCACTGAAGGGGATAGGACAAGGTTAGGGATAGGGTTTACCTAGCCACTTGAAGCTAATGGAGTAGATAGTTTGATCCCACAATGAAAGGTGAGAGAGATTTGGCAATTGGCAACTTTGTACTGGCCAATACTGCAAGTTTCTACATCACCCGAGATGGCATCGTAAAATGAAAATAGAGTATGATCTCCAAAAAGTGAGAGAGGTTATTGTAGGTCTTTCCACTATGGTCTTGTAGGAACTAGAATTGTATCCATACCTCATACGAGCTTTGAGATATGCCCTATCAAATATCGCAGCCCTATGGCATTTAGTGACCCTTAGGGACATTCCGGTTCGGCATGCTTGAGAATGTTTGAGCACTAAAGAGGATAGGATGAGGTTGGGGATAGGGTTTACCCAGCCACCCAGAGCTAACAGAGCAGACAGTTCAATCCCACAACCCCTTTTCCACTAAGTTGCAAATTTGAGCAACTTTTACAACTTTCAACAATGCAACTTTGCACAAAAAGTGCAATTTTTACATTTTTCACTTGATTCCAATTCTAAGACTTAGAAAAGTTTTTGAAACAGTAAAACCTCAAAGGAATATAGGAATATAGATAGTTTTATGGTTATTTCCTAAAAGTTGCTTAATTTTTGCAAAAGTTCATAATGCAACTTTGCAATTTTTGCACTTTTTGGAATTTCAACTAACCACCAACCTAAATGAATCCTAAGCATTCCAAATGATTATTATAGACTCAAAACCACTAAAAAAATCTACAAAAGTGCAAAAGATTGCAAATGCAAAAAGTTGCTAAGAGCAACTTTTGCAAATAATAGTTGTCAAACTGAACATGAGGTTGTATGGTGTTCCAACCATCCAAATGGAATTTATAACTACTCAAAGGCATGTATTTAATATCCCCACACGTGGAAAAGGTCATTATACGGATGGTGGATAGCATTGGTCAATTAAAAACTCAGATTTTATGTCATTTTAACTAATTTTTCAATTATGTATGGCCTGTACGGATTGGTGGTGGTACAAGTCTTATATAGTTGGATAGAGGGTTGAGTCAGGATTTCATTTCAGTTGGTTTGAGGTCTTTATCTTGTATACAAAAAAATTTATATCAGTTTTAGTGTAGGTAGGTCAGATTTACTCCAAATTTGAGAGTTTTAGCAAGATGGAATCCTAACTTGCAAACCCACCATGGGATTTTAATGTCTCTTTGTGGAATACAAGTTAGGAGAGGGTTCTTTGAGATGGAAGAGATTCAAGGCTGTAGGAACATGGCATTTATTTTTACCAGCAAGCCCTAGACTGAACATAATCTTATGTCTGGTCTAGATTTTAAGGAAAAAGAAGGATCAAGCTCCTAAACTGATTAATTTGACCCAAGTGAAGGGTGCAGAAAGATGAGTTTTATATATAGCAGAGATCCAAGGGGTTGAACCAAGTCTATGAACCCATGTGTTTATGTTTTCCTTGTAACCCATCCTAAACTGGCCATTTAGGACTGTGACACAAAGTGGGCATAACTTGATGCTGGAGCCAATTTGTTGGTTAATCTTTTGGAATCTCTTAGGGGATGTTGAAGATCATTTAAAAATTCAAAAATGGTAGGAGGTCCTTTTTATGGTTTGGGATTTTGACCGTTAAAACCAAAAATTGTCCTAGTAGGAAGTGTTGGTAATAGTTTTGAAATTTGATTGTTGAGTGTTGAGAAACCTCAAGTTTGAGATTTTTCTTGTTGGTTTGAGTCTATGATAACCATTTCCATCTAAAAATTCAAGTGTTGAAACCATTTAAGAAGTATTTTCCTTTGTAGGCCTATTGGTGGCAGGGAGTTCCTAAGTGTTGATCCAAGTTGTTTGAGTACCCTAAGTTTGAGGGTTAGGCTTGTGAAGTGGAGTCCACTTGCAGGGTAGAGTCTCCTGTATTAGAAGTCCATTGAATCCTTAGTCCTTGGTGTCTTCAATGAATGTATCTTCATAGAATGACCTTGGTTCCCCTACACCATTAAGCGATGATGATGAACATGAGTAAAATTATGAGATTTGTCCCTAAATGTTACAATGAAAAAGTCGTATCTATTTTGAAATTGGAACTATAAAACAAGTTTCAAGAGAAGCTTAGGCTATGATGCAGGAGCATCATATGCTTATCAGAGGCACATTTGAGGTCCAAGTCATCACAAAGGTCATGGAGAATGTCCTAGAGTCAATTGGGCAATCCTTCAACCAATCATGGCATTTGAAAGCATAAAAAAGTCATAATGTTGTATGATGTTTTGATGGATTTCAATGTTGGGAAATTTGTAATTGAGCCATTGAATAGGATCTAGGGATTTCATAGGGTAGGAGATTCCTTTGATAGGGTCCTATAAGTTATCATAACCTTATCATGTCATTTGATAAGTTAAAAGATTCAAAAAGGTCTTTAAAAACATAGTTTAATAGTTAAAAATTTTAAATCTTGAATGTAACGGCTACATGGGCATTTTGGAGGGAAACTCCATAGTTTAAATTTTATGAAGGAATAGGAAGTGGAACCAGTTGGAGTTGGTTAAGGGGGTTAGTTTCTATCTCCCAAGTCTATAAATATTTGTTTTGTATGGATTGTAAACATAGATTGTACGAACTGTCTCAGAAAAATAGAAGGAAAGTGCTTGCTTTCAAGAGTGATTTGAATATATCTTTGCTTTGTGAGTTCTTTCATGTGTTGGAATGATTGGTAACATCTTAGTAGACATTTTTTGAGATTCTTTACTCAGTTTAGCATTCAAACTTGAAGTTTTGTTCATCAAATTCTATACTGTTGGTTGTAGCAGTCTTAATACTAAGAATTTTGATAGTTTTTTGTAGTTCTTCATGGGATTCCATTTATCTAACTTCTAAAAATATTTCTAACCATGAAATGAAGATATAACTTGAGATTGGTGGCCACCAAATCAAATAAAGTTGTGAAAACAAGGGTTATTTGGAGGGGACAGTCAATTAGGAAGAGATTTTCCTTAAGGAGGGTAGTGTTTATGAGTTGATTCATGTTTATGGTGATAAAACATAGATGTTTGAATTTTGAATTAGTCCAAGAAGGCTTGGCACATGTGAGATTGGTGATGCCCTAGGAACATGGGTTTTGAGAAGTTGAATTGGGGCTTTTGGGGTTAAGGAACCCATAGATTGAAATTGAGAGTGGATTTGTCTAATTGAAGTCAATACATTGAGTATTTCTATATGTTGCTTTGTAAATGCACTATTGCTTCATTGATGAAAACAAGGGCAGTGTGTAGAATCTCAGATATTTTCTAAAGGAGTTGCATCTAAGTTACATATGTTTTAGACAAGGATAAAGGGTATCTAGAAAGGTCATTTATTCAAGGAGACATTTGAAAAAATCAAAAGTTATCCATCATTTTGTCTTGTTGCTATCACAGACTTGTGAAAATGCATTGACAACATTTGGGTGAATTATACATTTTGGCTTGCAGGGTATGGAAACTAAAAGGTGTTGATGGGAACATGCTAGATAGGCTAGAACAAACCTATTAAAGCCTTAAAACATCCTAGAGTTGATTGTTTGTGGGATTTGCCCATCAAGACCTAGAAGGGTCACTTGGCACATTGTTACAAATTTGCTCATTTTGAGTTGACCTAAAAATTCCATCTTGAAATCTTCCATCTCTTCCACCTTATGTTTTCTCATCTTTTTTAAAATTATACTTAGTCTTTAGGGTACTAATAATCATATGTTATGTTTTGAAACTTAACTTATTTAATCTTATCTTGTATTAAAGCTCTATAAAAGCATTCAAATACCTTTCAAGCCTTTTAACTTCATCATCTCTATAACCCTAGATCTGATATCTAATAAATAAATTTCCTTAGTATAGTTTTTCATATTAAGATATTTCTTTGAGAGACAAGGATGATGAAACTACTAGATTTAGAAATTTAGTTACAATGAGCCTGTAACATGCAGTTTTACATGTTAGGCATACAACTTTAACTTCAAATTCAAATCTCTTATCCACTAAATTCTAAGATCTAGTCTTGTTACTAATTTCATAATACTTTCTTGATTAAGGATAACTATCTAAATTTATATAATTATGTGACCAACACATCAACATAATAAATATTAAATTTCCAAATGCTAAGAAAATGTATAACAAATATAGGCCAGGAACTAAATAATATGGATCTATTTCCATGAGATGTGAAATTATTGGAAAGCCAAGATTCAAGTCCACATAAGGTCAATAACATCAATACATGTTCCATTATATATGCTGCATCGATCAAAAACTTCCTTCATGAGATTGGGAAACACATAATGGGCATGAACCATGAAGAATAGTTGTGATATGATCAGAATTACCAATAACTTGAGTACAAAGAGTAGAGAAAGGTACAAAGCTATTGAAAGGTTCAACATACTATCTAGAACATGACCCTATCTACCTAATAGTAGGAATGAAGTCCTTTAAATTCTTAAGCATGTTATACAAATAGAAAGATAACAACCAAGTCTAGAAAACCATAGTAGTGTTGTCGACACTAACAAAGCATAAATTCATTTAGAACTATTGATATCCTCCCAGTGTTTTGTGATGCCTTTAAGCTATCTTTTCTATCTTTCTTCACCCTATTCTTCCTAAATATCCTTGTTCTCTTCTTCCTTCCTACTTATTTTCATGTACTTATTTAGTTTTCTCAGATTATTAGACCATCTTGTACCATACATATAGAAGTGACAAAAGAATAAAATTATTCCATTGAGATAATATTAGGAATGACCTATTTTGATGCAAGAGTTCTATTGTGTAGGGTCTCAATATAACCCATGGCATTTCCTTCAATAGTAGCACTCTGCATTTGGCTTTCTTGAATAGGGTTTTCCTTCCTAGTTCCTACATGGGTAGGGAATTACACTCTAAATTCCTCATTTCTTGCATATTCCTTTGATTTACTAAAGTATGAGTAGACTTTTCATCCTTTGAATCCTCAATTTTCTAGTTTTTTCAAGGTTACTTTTAGTAGTTGAAGCTTTTCTTTTCACATTTTTTTATCAAGAGAAAATTCTTCAAGGGAAACATGTGGTGAGATTTTATCTTTAGAATATGAGACATAGGGCTTAGCTTCTTTTTTCTCTTTGGAACTACTTTCAAGGTTTTTCCTTGAGAACTTCACTACTCTTCAATTTTGTCACAAATTCTAGGAGGGATTCCTAGCTATGTGTAGTTTAAACACCTATTATTGGTTTGTGAATTATTGTACACATGCTAATTGAGGACATAAGTTAACTCTAATTGACCTCTTTATGTTATTATTTGCTCATTGTTACAAATGGCCTTCTAAGGTCATTAAAACTTGTAATGAGTTTAATCATGGACATGTGATCTTGTTTTGATCATAGATTGATCATATTATAATCAAAGCATTAATGTAAGCCTTAATGAATGTATAGTTTTCCCTAAAATTTGAGTGCATAAAAAGGGGTATGTGATTGCTCCAAAGGTGGATTTAGTGTTTTCTCCAAACAAGAGTTTCATTTTATGTTGGAAGTCATCTAATATAACCAAAGTGAAGGTTTTCCAACCATTTTGGGGCTCTAGAGACGTTGCAAAGTAAGATTTCTAGAAAGCCCTAGGGTAAAGGGGCTAGAAAGGAGGGTTTTGTAAAAACCATTGTAAAGTTGATCATGAGACCAAAAAAATAGAAGAATCATTGCATTTGAGTCATCTCTTAAGACTATTTTGGTTCATTGGAGCTCCAAGAGTCAAGGGATTGTGAGTTGCTTTGTAAATGGCCTTAAACTAGGCCTAGTTAGCACACTGAAATAGCCAATTTTGAGTGATATTTTACAAAAAAAGTGTAGTTGGTTTTGGAGTATATTTTAGAGTGAGTAAAAGGGTATTTTAATAACCTAATATTTTAGGAAGTTCTGTGGGAAAGTTTGGAGAAAACAACAAATTAGTGACTGGCAAGGGCTAGTTGGAACAAGCCTAGAAGAGGCAAATTCAAGAAAGTGTAAGAGATGAGTTTCTAAGAGTGTGCAAGGAGTTGGAACATGTTAGATGGGATTTTTTGAGATGATTGAAGGTGTTGGGGTCATGGTATGAAGCCAAGGATGATTTTTGGTATGTTGGAGGGACCAAGGTACACTAGGTGCATGGTATACAATGTGAGTGTTCAGAAGACAAACCAAAGATTTGGGTTATAACCTCTTAGACATGGTTGTAGGAAGAAGTTACCAAGTTAGAGACCTCCTCTTAAACCCTAATAGATTCTAATTCCTTGGGTAGATTCCAATAATACAAGAGAATCCCAAAGTTGAGTTGTGGTTCCTAGGGGAATATAGGAGGGCTTTGCATCAAACACACACATTTGTTGTATAGTCACGAATATTGTGATCATTCATGAACTTGAACAACACCATATTAGAAATAGTGTTGTGAAAAAGGACTAAAAAATAGAGGGAAATGGCCATCAAATATGCATAATTTAAATAGCTACATTAAATAGCTACATTATCCTTAGAGAGAACTATATCTGTCACTGCCCCATTATCATAAGATGATTAACATACAATGGTACTTGAACAAAGAACACTAATAAATATTGAGGATGTGAATTGATAATACCATTTTGTAGATGATTTTGGCATCTCACCCTTTATCACTTGTGCATCAACTTTATTAGCCCTCTTCTTTGGTGATCTGCAAATGAAGAATTAGCACAGTAAAAAAATCTAAGATCAGAATTATCCCTCTCTCTCTCTCTCTCTCTCTCTCTCTCTCTCTCTCTCTCTCTCTCTCTCTCTCTCTCCCTATTCAATCTAATGAGCCAACTAGATCTGCTCGACATTTTAATGTCTCAAGTATTTCCTCATGGTATGACTCATGAACTTTCCAAAGAATCTTATTATGTGGTTTTCCACCATATTTTATCAAGTGGAAATTTGATGCAACAACAAGGTTTGAATAATAAAGAATCTTACTCTCTATTTTCCAATCCTTGAATAACCACAAGTTAGGGTTCTTCATAGAATATTGTTTAAGCCATGTGCCTGTTACAACCACTGCACTGACATGGTACTCTAAACCTTCACCATCTATAACTGAGTGATCCAATTTTTGTTTGGCTTCAACACAATGACACAAATAATAATCTATCCCTTCTTCATTGTCTTCAGGTGCAATAACAAAAAAAACATGGCCTACAGTGACAAATGTACAAAATGCAGTCATTAATTCAAAAAATACTTGGGTAAAAGTTATAAAGTTACATATTGAAATTACAAAGATATATAAATATATATATTACCAAGTTGCACTAGATCTGACAAGTGGTCAAAGTCAATAGACGAATTCATCTCTACCATTTCTAGTGCTTGTGGGGGATGATAGTTGTCAATTGGGTCCAAAACTCGTATATCCCATTTGTCCACCCATTCAGTTGACTCAGAGTCATCCCAATTTTTCTCTGCACATGATGGACAATAGCATGCCATTTTTTATGTGTGGATACTCCATGAACCTACATTAGAGCTTCTAAAAGAGTGTAACTCACTAGATCCTATTAGTGTTCAACAATCTTGATATGGTACAATGTTAGTATTATCTATCAACCAAAAAAATCTATGAACTGTAGACTCACCTTCCTTACCTGGACCCATTGTAGCATTACACCATTGGACGATGGATTTTGCATCTATCAATATTGCTCCATCTTTGTACTTTAGTTCTTCATGAGCCAAGGCTCTTTTAATGCATGCGCCTGCACCATCGTGCTCTCCCTTACCATGACCGGCCTTTGTGAAATTCTACATATATTGAATTCTACACAACCTGTGCATCTTGCTCAACCAATAGAACATCTGTGCATTCTTGAATTGAGATGCGCAATTGTCTGACCAAATAATGTGTTGAAAATATGTTATACCCCTGTTAGCCAAATCTCCATAAAATAGTTGACAACAACCATGTATGAACTCCGTAGAATGTGATCGATCATCACTGATGTAAAAATGGTACTCCCTTAAAATCTTTCTGTCATCCTTTGTACTTGTAGGTAATGCATGAATGTTATGTGAACAAATATGGAAACCTATTGAGAAATATAATACTTTGCTTGCACCTCATTTTGTGGTTTTAGTGTGTAGTTCTCTGTGAAATATACAACTGAAACAATGGTATCTAGTGGAAACGTATCCTTGCACAACTTGAATTGTAAATCTAGCCATCAAGCTCTATGGGTATGCCTTGCATACTCGTAAAAAATTTTTTCACAAAAAATCTTCACGAACTCATACACTGGAATCTTTTCAATGACTAAATCACACCTTTTACCATGTTTCCCATCTTTTAGAGCATATGTCACTATCTTAAATTTTCCATAATCTACTATTTCATTTCTAATTGCATGTGTACTATCCATATGTTGACAAGTTGATAAAAGTTGCAAAGAACCAAAAAATAAGCACGTACCATCCAAGCATGATGTCTTGTAAAATTGTTGGCCATCCCCTATTTCACATAAAATGTTGGATATGAATTCCTTGGAAGATCTTGGTGGCTCATTCATGTCACAATCCTCCAAAACAAACTAAGAATGCAAAACTATGCATATATGCCTAAAAACATCAAAATTGCTAGAAAATTCAATATGTATCCTACAACAACAAGTTGTGTGTGTGTGATTTATCTTCACATAAAAAGTTTTACACATCTCAAAAATCTTTGAATTATTCAAATTTGAGGATACATACTAATAAATTTTGCAAAAAATTGTGTCTGAGTTGAGTCCAAAAAATGTTTTGCATGTGGGTCACAATTTTGGCTACCAATCCTCCTTCTTAAAACATCTCTTTGATTAGGGGAAACACGTGTGTTATTTTTCCAAAAAAATTTGATCAATGATTTCAAGGCTTCACTAATTTCTTTATCCTTTCGTGGTAGTCTACTGCTAAATGTCCATAACTCATTTTTTATTGGATCTTCCAATCTTTCATGCCTTAGCATGGCTCTCCTTAGAGTACCTCTACCAATTTTTAATGTTTTGGTTGTCTTTCTCATGAGTCAAGCTTTCTTCATTTGGCTACTTACTATTGTCGATGTAAGTACTCATCTTGTGATATTACTATCTTTGGTGCATGATTTAGAACCCACTTTGTCATAAGCACTCATTAGATTCTTTACAATATTTTTTTCATTTGAATCATCCATCGTTCTTAGCCCAAGAATCTTCATGATAGGCCTAAATTTTAAATTCCTCATCATTTCAACAAATAATTGGCATTGACCTGTAATATTTAATTCTTCAAAAAATAATCTCCACATACGATTAACTTTTCTTTGACAAGTACACTTGCTAGTCTTGTCAAGCATTGATTTCAAAATGTTAGTATCAATATTAATCAAATATTTTGGTCTTCTAAAATAAATTCTAGAAGGTCTTATAATCTCTTCCATTCCCTCAATATTTTGAACATCAACATAAGGTCGTGTGTATTGTGTACCTTGAACTGAAGATAATGTGGCTTGACAATAAGATGCAAACTATTAGTATGTTATATATAATTTATAGATAGTGTCTTCATTAATATGGATGACGGATGAGGGGTAAGGATGGCTACGTAATTGTAATTATGGTTACCCGCTTATTATGGAAGAGGGGGAAGGTCGTGGAAGAGGTGGAAGGTTGGGGAAGATAGGGAAGGCTACATATGGGTGTCCCCTATCTTATGGCTACGTATGGGGTGTCCCCTCTATTATGGTTGCATTTGGGAGATACCCCCATGATAAGGAATGGGTATATAATTGTTGAAGAGTTAGAGTCAAAATGGGGTGGGGGTGGGGGTAATTGTTGAAGAGTCAGAGTCAAAAAGGGGTGGGGGTATTTTTTTTTTAGATGGAATATCACCTACTTGATGTGTTGATGTTGTGCCTTCAACATGACATGATGGAGTGTGTATATTGTCGGATCTACAAATCAGTGTCTCTTCAACATGAGAGAACGTTATGACTTCAACATTGGAAGATGGTGTAGTGGACAGTATGACTCAACATTGGAAGATGGTGTAGCGGACGATATGACTCCAACATTGGAAGATGGTGTAGCTTCACAATTCAATTGTCTTCTTGAGCGTAACAATCTCATTTGTTCTCTTTGTCTTTCCAATTCTTCCTCTTTGTTTCTTTGTACTGGTGGTTCTTTATCCTCTTCGAAAGTCAATTCTTTATTATTTCTTTTCAATTTTCTTTGCTCATGTAGTAATTTCATTTTATCTCTTTTAATTGCCAAATCTCTCTCTCTATCTTCATTTGTTTGATTTTTTGGTTTCTTCCTTGGCATGATGATGATTTCTACATGTCAAATTATTCAAACATTTGAATTACTCAAAATGTGTAAATTATAAATTATTCAAATACATACAAAAATTATAATTATTTGAATGAATACATAATATATATCAAATGACTTGTGAAATTTCTAACCATTTCAAAATAAAATTTCATTCAAACATACAAATTTCAATGAATTCACTATATATTAAACTACATGTCAAATTATAATCAAATTTGTATATATATATCAACAAAAAATATTTAAAATAGATTGCACTAACCTTTTCTATACAAGGAATATTCAAAAAGTCTTCAAATCATGTATCCAATGATTGAATTTGGTGTTTGCTAGCTTCCAAATGTGTTGAAATACTATTTTCTATGTTGAAACATGCGATTTCTGTCAGAATAACAGAGTGCATAATAGACCAAAAGCAGAGAATGGATGAAATGGGCCCCAAAGTTGCTTTTTGCCCATTTTTAGGTGATTTCTCATAGTGCATACGCACTATAGTGTGTATGCACTATAGTGTGTACGCACTATAGTGTGTACGCACTATAGTGTGTACACACTATGTACAAACGCATCACTCTCCATCTTCCCTACTCTCTATCCTCCCTACTCTCTCTCTCCCATCCCCTACCCTCTCTCTCTTCCTACTCTCTCTCCCCTCTCCCATCCCTTACACACTCTCTCTCCCCTCTCCCATCCTTTACTCTCTCTCTCACTCCCTCTCCCACCACCTACTCTCTCTACCTCTCTCACTCTCTCTCCTCTCCCATCCCCTACTCTTTAGATCTCTCACACACACTCTTATCCCCCCACTCTCTTCTCTCTGATCCCCTACTCTCTACATCTGTCACACACACTCCCATCCCCCCATCTCTTTCCCTCTCCCTCTCCTACTGCCTAATGTCTCTCTCTCTCTCCCTCTCTACTCTCTCTCTCTCTCCCATCCCTTGCTCTCACTCTCTCTCTCCCATCCGCTACTCTCTCTCTCACTCTCCCATCCCCTAATCTCAATCTCTCTCTCCCATCTTGTACGAGCTCTCTCTGCCACCACCTACTCACTCTCACACTCTCTCCCCCATCCCCTACTCTATCTCTCTTACACACACACACACTCCCATCCCCCCTCTCTCCCTCTCCCACCGCCTACTTTCTCTCCCCCATCACCTACTCTCTCTCTCCTCTCCCATCCCCTACTCACACTCTCATACTCTCTCCCATCCCCTACTTTGTTTCTCTTACACACATTCCCATTCCCCCTCTCTCTCTCCCTCTCCCACCGCCTACTTTCTCTCCCCCATTGCCATACTCTCTCTACCACCCCCTACTCTCTCTCTCACATTCACACTCTCTCACATCCCCTACTCTCTCTCTTTCATAGACACACACACTCTTATCTCCCCACTCTCTTCTCTCCCATCCCCCTAATCTCTCTCCCTCTCCGTCTCCCACTCCCTCTCCTACTACCTACTATCTCTCTCTCTCTCTCAAGTTCTCTCTCTCCCTCTCTACTCTCTCTCTCTCCCATCTTGTATGAGCTCTCTCTACCACCATCTACTCACTCTCACACTCTCTCCCATCCCCTACTCTATCTCTCTTACACACACACTCCCCCCCCCCTCTCTCTCTCCCTCTCCCACTCCCTCTCCCACCACCTACTTTCTTTCCCGCATCCCCTACTCTCTCTCTCCTCTCCCATCCCCTACTCTCTCACACTCTCATACTCTCTCCCATCCCCTACTCTATCTCTCTTACACACACTCCCATCCTCCCTCTCTTTCTCCCTCTCCCACTACCTACTTTCTCTCCCCCATCATCGTACTATCTCTCTGCCACCCCCTACTCTCTCTCACACTCTCTCCCATCACCTACCCTCTTTCACACTCTCTCTCTTTCATAGACACACACACTCTTATCCCCCCACTCTTCTTCTCTCCCATCCCCTACTCTCTACATCTATCACACACACTCCTATACCCCCTATCTCTCTCCCTCTCCCTCTCCTACCGCCTACTATCTCTCTCTCAAGTTCTCTCTCTTCCTCTCTACTCTCTCTCTCTCCCATCCCTTACTATCACTCTCTCTCCCCCATCTCCTACTCTCTCTCACACTCTCTCCCATCCCCTACTCTCTCTTTCATAGAAACACACACTCTTATCCCCCCACTCTCTTCTCTCCCATCCCCACTATTTGCCTCTCTCAAGTTCTCTCTCTCCCTCTCTACTCTCTCTCTCTCATCTTGTATGAGCTCTCTCTGTCACCACCTACTCACTCTCACACTCTCTCCCATCCCCTACTTTGTCTCTCTTACACACACAATCCCATCCCCCCCCTCTCTCTCCCTCTCCCACTCCCTCTCCCACCACCTACTTTCTCTCCCCCATCCCCTACTCTCTCTCTCCTCTCCCATCCCCTACTCTCTCACACTCTCACACTCTCTCCCATCCCCTACTCTATCTTTCTTACACACACACTCCCATCCCCCCTCTCTTTCTCCCTCTCCCACTGCCTACTTTCTCTCCCCCATTTCCATACTCTCTCTCTACCACCCCCTACTCTCTCTCACACTCTCTCCCATCCCCTACTCTCTTTCACACTCTCACACTCTCTCTCCCATCCCATACTCTCTCTCTTTCATAGACACACACACTCTTATCCCCCCACTCTTCTTCTCTCCCATCCCCTACTCTCTACATCTGTCACACACACTCCCACCCCCTATCTCTCTCTATCTCTATCTCCCACTCCCTCTCCTATTGCATACTATCTCTCTCTCTCAAGTTCTCTCTCTTCTTCTCTACTCTCTCTCTCCCCCATCCCTTACTCTCACTCTCTCTCTCCCATCCCCTACTCTCTCTCACACTCTCCCATCCCCTAATCTCACTCTCTCTCTCTCCCATCCTGTATGAGCTCTCTCTACCACCATCTACTCTCTCACACACTCTCACACTATCTCCCATCCCCTACTCTATCTCTCTTGCACATATACTCCAATCCCCCCCTCTCTCTCTCCTCTCCCATCCCCTACTCTCTAGATTTGTCACACACACTCCCATCCCCCCTCTCTCTCCCTCTCCCACTCCCTCTTGCACTACCTACTATCTCTCTCTCTCTCTCAAGTACTCTCTCCCCCATCCCCTAATCTCACTCTCTCTCTTCCATCCCCTACTCTCTCTCCCACTCTCTCCCATCCCATACTCTCTCTCTCACCCCCATCCCATATGAGCTCTCTCTACCACCTCCTACTCTCTCTCAAACTCTCACATTCTCTCCCATCCCCTACTTTATCTCTCTTATAAATAAATACACATACCCATTCCCTCCTCTCTCTCTCTCTCGCAATCCCTCTCCCACTTCCTACTCTCTCCCATCCCCTGCTCTATCTCTCTTACACATTTCCATTCCACCTCTCTCTCCCATCCCTCTACCATTTCCTACTCTCTCTATCTCTCTCTCCCCTCTCTCATTCCCTACTCTCTCTCTTTCACACACACACACACCCATCCCCACTCTCTCCTCTCCCATTCCCTACTTTTTCTATCACTCCCTCTCCCTCTCCCACTCCCTCTCCCACTGCCTACTCTCTCTCTCTCTCTCTCTCTCTCTCTCTCTCACACACACACACACACACACACACACACACACACACACACACACGCTCACTCTCTCCCTCTCTACTCTCTCTGTCTCTGCTACCCCCTACTCTCTCTTACATTTTCACACTCTCTCATATCCCCTACTCTCTCTCTTTCTCTCTTACACACATTTCTATCCCCACTCTCTCTCCCTCTCCCATCGCCTACTCTCTCTTCCATCCCCTACTCTCTTTAGGCCTCAACAGGGCATGCGTCCTATAGCACGCACGCGCTAGTGAGAATTCAATGCTTCCAATAGCATGTGTGCGCTATTGGGCACATGTGCTATTGAAAGCTTTGCATTAAACCCAAGCCTAAGGCTTGGTTTTTCCTTGGAGATCCAACCCAAAGGTTTGGAGTTTATAAATAGGTCTGAGACATGTTTTCCAAAAAACATACAAAAAATGATTGATTTTTCTTGTGTGCTCCCCTTCGAGATTCCTCATGGTTGGGTATTGATAAGATTAGGTTACATAGCATTATAGGTCTATGTTTTATCTATCTAACCATATAATTTATTTTTAATTTGAACTATTTCAAGCCTTTCATCTATAATTTCTTTTGAATGTATGTTCATTTTTTGTCAAAAACCACCATGTACTAATTGGGCTATAGATTTTAGCTTGTTCATTGAATTTTGCAACAACTTAGTTTTTTAGAAACTAGACTCCATTCTACACACTTTGAAAAAAAAAAGTTTTGATTTTAGATTAGTTTTCAATTATTTCTAGGGGGGGCACATAAATATTTCACATTTTTGGGATGTGTCTAGGTAAAAAATTCATTAAAAAAAATACACATTATAAAATTACCTGAAAAATCTGGGATAAACTACATAGTGTTAAGTAACTTTTGACCAGAGCAATTAAAGAATTTCAAAAAAAAAGTTAAAATTTTAGGGGGGGCACACTTTGTACTATGTTATGTTTTTTTGGAATAAACAGTACCACTTTTGTGGCCTCCTTTTTTGAGGACCTAAAACTAAACCATTTTGAAAAAAAATTAGTAGTTTAGAAACTAGATTCAAAGGACTATGACTTTTGTTTTTGTCATATCTTAAAATTTTGAGTATAACTATCTTCAAATTCTTATTGAAGTTCAAAATTTGCAGATTTTAGGAAAAAGGTGTCCACTTATACCCCCCTTTTGGCACCACAACTTGGTGCACTTACCCATATATTGTTTGGCATACACTACTTACTCGACACATACAAAGTTTTGTCACTGCCTTGTCAAAACTAAAATGAGATCAACAATCTCCCCCTTTGACATGAGTGATAAAAACACTTTTCAATGCATATACTGTAGACACCTAAATTTGATTACACCACTTTGGTAATCCTATTTAGTTATCTCTAAAGGCATCATTAATTAAATTCCTATTTAATTAATCTTTTGTCATCCCCTACTTGATTAATTTAATTAATCATCTATAGTCCTAATTGATAAATCAAATAACCCATTATTTATCAATTAATCCTATTCTTCTATCTAACTCCAAAATCTCCATTTATTAAATAAATCTATTTGATAAATAAAACCCTCAAATCTAATAACCCCTAACTTATCCCTAAATCCCCCTTTTTAGCCTAATCCATCCCCTAATGTTGTCACATTCCCTAAGCAAGCTGAAGACTTTCCTAAGCCAAGGAAAGTCAACAATCTCAACTCCCTCCAAAATATCTCAACCACCAAGCCTTCAATGCTCTTACAAAAGCCATAAAGACTCTTACAAGCTCTTAAAAGCCATAATGAAGGGTCTTTATGAATATATTATCCCTTAAGCCTCCTTTGTTGACTCATCCATCCCCTTTCCTCCATCCACTCACCCTGTGACATGTGTCACTCTCTGATTGGTGCTAAATAAGCACAATCCATGTGCTCCCCTTTGAGTGCATCCTAGCCCTCCTCAAGCTTTCATCTTTCCTTCCATCTTAGCCCTCCATCCCTCAAGCCCTTAGCCTATAAATTGAATCCCCTCCCAAGCCATATCATCACAATCCTTGAGCTAAAGTTATAATGCCATTTTGAAGCCAAATCCATACCAATCTCATACATCCACACCAAAAATCCCAAAAATCTCCATTGAAGCTAGTTTGAAGCTTGAGCATACATCCCATAATCCTACCAAACTAATCCATTAGACTCATCCCCAAATCAAGTGATCATCCTCATTGGGAGAGCCATTCTATGGCTCATATTCTCATTTGAGGGTTTCACGTTGTCTCTCATATATATTATAGTAATTTTGTTAGTTAATGTTTTGTTCTCTTGATAGATTAGTATTACTTGCTAACATATTTCTCGTATACTTGTTAGTTTTGTCACTGCCTTGTCAAAACTAAAATGAGATCAACAATCTCCCCCTTTGACATGAGTGATAAAAACACTTTTCAATAAATATACAACCTAACTTGTGTGCATAACTCAAGATAATATATATCTCATACAAAATTTCAAACTTTTAACATTTTGCACAACTGATGACTTAACTATCATACCTCTCCAAAATTTTATAACTCCCCCTGTGTTGAGTGTTCCTTTCTGTATCTGAATTCTATATAACTCTTGATGAGTAAATATGTTGTACTATTTTTTCCCCCTATTTCTATCTCAAAAACTATATTCCCCTTATCATCTGCATTCCCCTTTTCTTGACACTTATGTCATTTGGGTGGTACACTGATAGTATGTTTTTCCAAAAATGTTTTATGGACCTCCATGATGATCTTTAATGTTGCATCCCAATTGTTACATGCTACCTCTAGATATTTGTACTAGATATCTAGCACAAAAACAAGGTTAATTAGGCCTTCATGTGTGGAAAGATGAGAATCTTTCTTCATCAAAGTTTCTGCAAAGGCTAGTTCTTTCTATAAAACTTCCATGTGTGGGTTCAACATGGATTAGATGTTGATCAAGGTAGCCCTGATGTTTGCATCTTGTAAATGTAATGTTGCTAGCTCACCTTGAGTAGACAATAATCATTGAAAATGAGTCTAGTTTAGACTAGGAGATAGTTTTAGTATTTTACTTGTAGTCTTTAGATCTCCTTACAGCTAGTCAATAGCCCTCTGTGCTTCTTGTGTGAATAAATTTACATCATAAAGCTTTGTGTGTAGAGAAAAGATATTCTCCAACACCTTTTTTGCATCCTCTATCTTGGTTACTAGCTCAACCTTTCATAGTGAAATGGCACTAGATATCTTTTCAAGTACTTTTGTCTAAAGCTTCTTTTCTGACCATTCCAATAGTTTGGTGTTTGCATCCAGGTCATCATCATTTATCTTGTCAACAATATTTACAAGTTACTCAAGAATAGGTTTTTCTTCATTTGTACCTGGGAGACTGAAGGCATCAAGAAATTTGTCTTTGATGGCATGAAGTACTTGCTTCTAGTTATGCTCCCTTCTCAACAACTCTTGGTGTTTCTTCTTATGAAGAGATTCCTATAGAATGCTCATCTTCTCAATGGTGATTGTTGTAAGATCAAACTTGGGAAGTTCAATCACCTCATCAAGACTCAAATCTTCATATGTTATATCTTTTGAACTTCTTGATGTCTCTTCACTGAGCCTAGATATCTACAATGGTGTGGCTTGAGTGATCATCCCCTAAAGAACTTGACTAATAGTAGGAGTTTGGTAAGGTAACTAGAGTCTAGATAGAAATTTGTTCCTCTAAAAAAGTATTCAACTTTAATTCTTCAGGCTTGTTGATCTAACTATCCTCTTTCTCCTCTTCACCTTGTGTGTGTGGTGTACATGTGGGACTTGCTTCTTGACCTAATCTAATTTATGTTCCATCCTTCTCAGCTATAATTAATTCTTTTTTATTAGAAATGAATGGCGCAAGAGGTAATGCAACTAGTGTTGTAACAACACCTTTCTATTTAGTGCTTGCACTCTATGTTTCTACACTTTATACTTTTGGGGGCACACTTGATGTGTCTATTTGCTTCTCCCTTGTTGCTATCATATCTTTTTACTGCCTCTCATGTTTGTAGTATGTACCTTATTATATTTTTATTAGAGAAATACTTGATACTCATGTTATGTTACTTTTGTGATGACCTAAGAGTTGGATGTTATACTTTGATTCCAGTATCATAGATATTATACTGCTATGTTGTTCAGTTTATCATATTTTCATGTTGATGCCATTTTGAGATGATAGTAGGTCTATGATAATATCTAGTTATCGAGTATTCTGACATATCTCTAATTTTGTTATGTGATGGATTTTATTCTATGGTTATTTACTTCATTCTTGTTTCATTAGGTATTATGTGAACGTGAATGATGTAAATGGATTATTTTAGTATAATTGAGTAAATGAATAAATTAGGTATTTAATTCATTTATTGCTTTGGCTATGTTATTTTATGCAATTGCACTTGATCATGTGTTTTAGTGTACAAGATTTATATCCCTGGTAGTGGCACATGGAGTTAGTGATTCAACTATTCATATTTTACCAATGTCATCCCTGTATGGTGAACATATCTTATTTAAATGTTTAATTAAACCCTCCAATGATTTGTTAAACCTAGACTCATTTGTGTTATTTGGTTAGACTAGTGAGTGTGTCTATGCATTTAGAGTTTTGCATTGTCACAAAGTTGTTAAGGCCTTCTGTGAGTTTGGTTTCAGGGTTTTCAGGGTTTATTTAATTGATTTTTAATTTCTAGTAGCTTTTCCATAGATGAATTCCTATTACTAGGAATAGTTTGTTTTCATTTGAGTCGATTTGAAGTCTAGCTATTCTAATTAACTATTTACCCTAATTGATTATTCACTCAAAAAGTGAATAAGTATTGAAAGAAGAATTTAATTCCTCACTTCTCACTTTTGCAATTTGGAAATTTGAGAGCTTTTTCTAAAATCATTTTTTGTAGGATTGGTTTTCTATTCATTGTGAGAGCTACGAGCATGGGATCTTCGTGAGGATGCACTTGTTAGATCCAGCTCGGCAAGACCTTGCTTTGCCATCATTTTTGGTAGTATCTACAGATTATTTATTTTACTTGGCTATTTTCTATTTTAGCCCTTTTGGCTATCAGTTAGGGCTCTTCCATTTTCATGTTTCAGCTCTATTTTTGGTTTTTTTTGGGTAGTTATTTCTTTGGAGGTTGAGAATTAGTGTTCCCTTCCATTTCTGTTTGCTAGTTTTGCCTAGTTGGTCAGGTATGAGCATTTTCTCAATTTTTGGAATGAGGGTTTGGGGTATCTCACCATTTTGCTGGTTCTTTTTGCATATGGTGTCTAAACCCAAATTTTATTGAATTTTTGAGGATTTTGTACCCAAAGACCAAATGGGTTTTTATTTTGAAGTTTTCTAGTTTTGGGGTTTTTATCTCATTTTACATGCCACCCTTTTTTCTTGGGTGTTCTTGGCATGATATTATTTGTGGACCTAGAGTATCTCTAGGATGTCAATTAGACCATTTTTGCACTTTTATGTTACATTGGGATGTGTGTCACATCTATTCTCCCAAGTTTTTATTCAATTGAGTGTTATTTTCTTCTAGTGTTCTCATCTAGCCCTTATGTATGATTTTAGTGATGGTGGTGCACCACACACAAGCATGTGCATGTGCATTTTTCAGGTGACTTGCGAGGATCAATCTCCTATTTTTATTTTGGTGGAGTATGTTCATTTGGGGCTGGTTGGGAATATGTATGTCTATGGGAACTCATTGTGTAATGAGCATGGGTATGTAGGGTAGATAGTTGAGGGGCTTCTCTTGCAACCTTGGTGACTATTTTCCTAGTTGGCATGAAGAAGTTGTTAAATAAGTGATAATTATATAAATTAATGGGTAATAAAACTTAATTCAAATAAATGAATTCCTACCCATTTTTTTTGAAGGCATGATGTGATGGTTTCCTGAGGGATCTGTTCCACATGGGTGCGATGGTTTCTTAAGGGAATCACTCCGCACCAGTGTGATAGTTTCCTGAGGGATTCATTTTGCACTTGATTCTAGCTTGGGCTACTTGATGCCAAGTGAATCACCCTCCATCAAGTCCCTACATTGTGACCCATAGAGTGTATGACCAAGAACTATTGTTCTTGCATTGTCTCATTATCTTGGTTTCAGTCATCATTACTGTATAGCATGAGTGTTAACCATGGAAATTTTCTTTATGTGTGATTGTGGTTGGATCATTCTCTCCATCAGCATGGTAGGAGTGGACCTATGGGTTTCACATGGTTGGGAGGAACAACTACTTATACCACTACTGGGGACCAATGTGTTGAGATGATCTATTGTCCTAGTGCAACCATTGTTGGATGTTTTCACTTGGTACTTCGGGTTCTAGAGTACAATTTCATTGGAATGTTTGTATATCATTTTTAGATGATGTTAGTTTATTGATGCATTTTCTTGTTATGATGTTTATCATATGATTTGATGATGTTATCTACTTAGTTGGAGTATTTGTTGCTTTGGTTTAGCATGTTAGATTTATCATTCTTATGATGTTGTTACACTTTAGAAGTGACATCCTTGTAAGACAACTCTGACTATCTAGTTGGTAGTTTGAGATGTTATACATAGGGGATGGCTAGGACATTCAAGGTTTCATGATGCTATTACGTTTGGGAGGAACCGCACACTTAGTTTGGTTGTTTCAGTTCATTACGATGTTGCTTCTATTCATTTGAATGTTTCTTTTAGTATGTTCTTTTGCTACTATGTTTTAGATGGTTTCTATAGTTCCATCTTGTAGTTATATTATTCAAGTGTCTATGCCTCAATTTGTGGATCTGGTACTCCTTGGTGTGGAGAAAATTCATTTCCTAGCTTTTTATTTTTTTGTTTCTTGACTTTCTATTTTGGATTCTCATGCAAAATTGTGCTTTCTCATGTGAGAATGCACAAGTTAGATGGGTTTTCTCACATAGCTCTTGGTACTTTCTTGCATGAAACCCACACTAGATTTGCGTATTTTGGTTGCTGGCCCAAGTACTTCCTCGTGTCATTTGGTGCATTTCCCCATGTCAAAGGTATGTTCTTGCATGGTGTATTGCACTTCCTCACAAAAATTTTGTCTGTTGTTGTCCTCACACAAAAAATAGGGGGCATCTCCACTAGTTTTTGGGGATCTCTTTTTGGGTTTTTAAGTACCCTTTGGGTTTGCATAATTTCCCATGCTTTGATAGATCTTAGATTCTTCATTCTATTGTCATCTTTGGTTTTTTTTTCTCAGTTGTGTGTGTCAGTTTAGTAGTGGCATTTGGAGATTCATTGGTTGTTGGGATTGTGGTTAAGTCTTTTGTTGTGATCCTTGTGATCCTCGTATGTTGAATGTCATGTACATCCATACTTGATTTTTTTTTAAATATCTTGGCTTGTATTGAATCCTTGTTCCAAGGATCTTCAGGCGGGGCATTACAATCTTCCTTTTTAATTTCATCAGTTCTCACCAATACAAGGCTTATGCATAACTTTGCTACCATGGTGGAACTCTTCAATATCTTCTTTAAATCATCCTTAGTAAAAGGATTGATGTTCTGAGTACAATTGTCAAAAACATCCTTGTTTTTCACTCAGTCCTACTAACTTACTTAGTCTTCATGTCAAGGACTAGCACTCAACACTTGTACCTTAGGTATACTTTGATCCTCTTGTTGCTCCTCAGCTATGGCCCTTCCCCTACTATTTTATCAATTTCTTCCACATGACCATCCTTGACTAACTCATCTTGTGCAATCTCTGCTACTTGTTGAGGTTCTTGTAATGCTTGCTCACCTTTCTATGTTATTGCAAGAGTGGATGACCCATAGATTGTTTTCCATATTTTTGTACTCTTGGTCACCATATCCTCAATCTTCTTTTTCATTATATATAAAGCTCTATATTTGAGGGAAAACTATTTTTTGTGCTTCTCCATAGCCTTAGTAATATGTCTTTTATTCAATTCTAGCATTACTTGGGCTAAAGTTTGATTCCTTGATTTGTCTTTCTATATGTAGGTATTATTTCCACTTTTGATCAAATTGGTCATAAAGAATCTTAGGTAATGAGTTGGAAATCTCTATAGGAGTTTATTGGAATGTAGCCAATCACATATATGACTTCCTCTATAGTATTTTGTTGAAATTTTCCTATCTTATCAAAATCTGTGTGCAAAACTAGATAAATATGTATTTGATTTTATATTATCTCTTGAATTAACTAAATTAGAAGAGGGATTGTGTCTTACCACCTTGAATTGACTCATGTCATAAAATTTAGTCCTCTCCTCATCTGACTTAGCTAGAGCTACATATTTTCTCCTTTCTTATGTCTTCTTGACTGGTTAGCTTGGCTCTATTGAAGCAATAGTCCTCTTACCTTTAGGTTTCTCAGCAACCTTGACTTTCTTAGTGGCTACCCTTTTGCTAGCCTTGGTAACAAGAGTTGATGACTTTTGTTGTGATAGTTTCATAACCTTCTTCTTGGGTTTCTCCACTTTATGCTCTTTAGCCTTTCTTTTCTTTTTAGTAGACTTGGGTGCTTCCTTAGCTTCTTCTCCCTCAACACCTGCTTCATGAGCTCTATCATCTTCTCCTAGACCTTGAGTAATTACCAAGGGGGCTTGGACTTGTTCTTCATCTTCCTCATCTTCATCTTCTTCTTCATCTCCACCTTTGCCAAATCTTTCCTTTAGCTTCTTCACAATTTTTTTCTTCTTTCTTACCATGGTAGTTTTCTTCAAATCAATTGTAATTATGGACTTTGCTTCCTCATAATTCTCAAATGAGGTGGCACTTTTATCTATTTCCTCTACCATCAAGGTTTTAATAGCTACTAATGACTCATCAATATTTATCTCATATGGAAGGGGCTCATCTGACCCTAGATAGGACTCCCTACACATATGTATAATCAACATCAACTAGAAAGAAAATATCATCATAATGTTTCTCAACCAGTGACATGGGAATCCTTAATCTCTGCTTCATATAATTCTTAAAGTCTTCAAAATAAATTGTCATCACTGACTTAGAGTTATCTCCAAGTTGCTCTATAAACTCTCCAATTTGAACCAGAATAGACCCATTGGTCTTCAAAGCAACTTTACCAAATGAAGCAAATGTGTTCTACACATAAAAGAATATATAAACTAATAAAGAGCCAAATTCGCAAGATACACTCTTGTTTTTCCTTATGGCTTGCAAATTTTCAAATAGTTGTTGAAGTTGCAACTTGGTAAGGTCATAGGTGTGTTATTTCTTCACTATTTTGTATCCAAAATCTACAACCATATAGGACACATTGTTCAATCTACTACATTGAAAGAACTTGTGAACTATCACTCTCACACAAAAAGAAATTAGGGGGTCTAAGATAGAATCTAGCGACATTCCCCCATTATTCTATACTACACCTATGTTCTTCTTAATTAACTCTTTTGAATCACTTTGCATGATCTTGGGTTAGTCTATAGTAGTATAAACTAACACTCAACTAATGATCCTTTTTGTGATCTTAATGGGTCCATCTTCTAGCCAAATGAAGTTTTCATGTATTATACTAAGCACAATCTTGATCCATTTAGTCTTGAATACATTAGGGAAATCTACGACATGAGTCAACACTTTTCTTTCTACGATTTTATTCTCTTCCCTCAAAAATCCATCATCACAAAGTTGACTATACAATTCCCTTAACTCCATATCACATATACTTCCAAATTTGAATGTGTAACAACACTTGACTTTCTAAATCATTAAGACTTTTGGTGGTATCATTGATAGTGCACAAGACGGGTCTCCTTTGTATACAATTTTAGGTATTGCCTAGAAAGTTGGTTCCCTAATCTCATTACTAATTAATTATGCATTCAACAATTCCTTTTCCTCTTCTAACACTTTTAGAAGAGCTTGCTTACATATTTGGTAGCTAGGGTTTACTAAAACTCAAATAGAAAAACTCAACGCCAATAAAATACCTTTTCAATTTGATCAATATGTCAGGTTGTAGTTGAATATAGTTCACAAATGCAAGAATCTCCTATTGCAATTCACTTTCCTTCTCTTCATGCTCTCTTTGATCTTGAATGAATGTAAATGAGTCAATAAATGACTATATATCCTTTAAAACAATCAATAAATTCTTAATGCTTACACAACTATAAGCTTGGTCAATATAGGGTTTCCAACTCAGTTGGCTTACTCACAACTTCCACTTTTCTTGGTTCACATAGCACGCTTGGCCAATACTACCATACTTAGTAGTTCAGCATCAACTGAAATTTCATTCACATTTGGTAGTAACCATTAAATCTTGCATGCTCAAAAACAACATGAAAACTAACAAAACTAAAGACATTTGTCTAGGTTCTAACTATTCCATTACATCTTAATTCATGCATATATAGTCTTTTTAGAACTTTGATTCTTGGAACTAATCTAAAATATATCATTGAGATATCAGTCTCATACATACCTTTTGATTCCCTAGTTGGGAGTGATGTGATCAACTGATCCTTTGGATGAAGTGACCTCATCTGAACTTGATGTACTAAAATCTTCCTTTTCTTCCATGTCTTGTTCACCTGCACTTTGACTTTTTGAACATTAACCTTCTCTTTACCTTTATTAAATTCACTACTTGGTGCCTTTGACATTGTTGGACAATTTCTACCTATATAACAAGCCTTCAAATAGCTAAAGCATGTAGTTTGACCCAGCCATATACTATAATCACTTCAAAAATGTGTTCTAATGCAATTCTCAAGAAAATGTCCATATTCTTGACAATAATGACAATTGCACCTTGTGTTGTAATCCCAATTGTATGATTTTTTATTGTGTTGTACCTTTGTCTACTTGTTTGATGTCCACTTGGCATTAGATTTGCATTCATATGCTTTATGTCCATGCTTCTGAAAATTGTGGCAATGCCCTCCAAATATTTGTAATCTTAAGGTCTTGGTCTTGCATTCATGTGCCTAATGTCCTTTATTTTTGCACTTATGACAATAACCCATGAATTTATGTTTAGTATTCTAATTTGCATTATTACTCTTACAAAAATTTGTTGTATGACCTATTTTTCCACAATTATGACAAGTGGGTTTGTAGTTCTTACCTTTGTTTCTTTGTTCACCACTTTTAGACAATTCTCCTTCCTTAGTACTAGTGTATCTTAATCTAGTAGTATCATTGTTAGATCTAGGAGATATCATTAGCTTCTCAAAGTATTTGATGGCTTCACTAGGTTTGCTAAAACTTTCTGCAATTTTTTTTTTTCTGTTCTTAGTTCATTCCTTAGTTGTTTGTTTTGTAACTTTACGGTTGTGATCTCAATTTCCTTTCCATTTAACTCGTGATTGGAAATCATCACTTGATTCATTGTTTCCAATTGCATGTTAACACTCCTTTATACCTCTAATTTCTTCTCTTCTAGTTTGTTGCTTAGTGTCCTTTTGTCATTTTCAATCATGACTTTGTCTTCCTTATATTTCTTTTTCTTCTTGGTCAACTCACATAGAAATACTAATTGGACTTCTTGTTCTATCTTTAGATTTTTGACCTCTTCAATTAGGGCACCCTTTTTTTCCATTAGATTTAAACTCTTGCATCAAACTCACGTGAGTTTCCATTTGCAAAAAAATTACTAGTGTCTTCCTCTTGGTAATGTGTGTAATTTTCCTCAATAGCTATATCCTTCCTTCTCTTCAATGAGTGCTTCAACTCATCTCTTGCTTCATTGAGTTGGTGTAGGGCAAGCTAGATTTTAATCTTCTAGTTCTCAATAACTTTTCCCAACTTGTAGATTTCCATCTTCAATATCTTTCCTCAAAGTTACAAATCTTTCCTTTTCATAGAACAAGGCTCTGATACCAATTGTTGGAATTAAAAATTGGAAAGTAAACTATGAGAGGGGGGAGTGAATCAACACTTCAAAAATTTAACCATAAAAGCATTCACCAAACATCCATTTCACAATTTTCATGTAAATTGAAATAGCTAGTTACACATGTTCATCCATAGCATAAAACAAATGACACATGACACAATAAAGTTTTTACCCAAAAACCCTCCAATGAGAAGGTAAAATTGGAGTGGGGATGACACCAACAAATCTTCACTACTGTAGTTTTAAAGTGTGTCCAATGAATGTTACAATTGTTCTACCCTATGAAAGGTTTTCCCTATTAAAGGCTTACAAATATTGTTAAATCTTACCCTATTAAAGGATTACAACACCCTGCTAAAAGTGTGCCTAGTTAAAGGACTTCAACTTAAAATAAAGTAAGCATTCTAATAAAGGATTTACAAAAGCCTACTAGGACTACTTGATTAACAAATTTTTACTGATTCACCTATTAGAATGTTTAAGCCTTGATCCTTCAGTTAGCACCTCTTCGGTAGCTATCAGATCTCCTCTTTCTTGATGTGTACTTGATCCTCCTAATTAGATGCATTTCTTATGTCCTCTCTCCACTTTCCTCTATTCTCTCTATCTCATTCTACAATTCATAACATGATCTCAACCTTCATAGTCACCGTGAATTCTCTCTCTATACTTATCATTCACCCTTTTCTTCTTATCTTCACATACAAACACTTTAGGGTTTTCTCTCCTTAAGAAGACTTAGGTGAACTAGGGTTAGGTAGGAATCAACAATTTTGATTAACCCATGTTTCTATTTAGAACATCCCTTAATTTGATTGGTTGCATGCATTGCATAGAGATTCTCAATATACCTTTGTATATATCTTCTAGAATCATAAAACAATCCTTAAGTTGGCCCAAAAATGGTTTACATAGGAGTTTGGGCCATTACAAATAACTATTTCCAAAATTGTTTACTCAACACTTGAAAGCTCTAATGCTTGGCATTCACTATATCTTCAATGTTGTAACTCGTCACCTGAATGACTCGACATCCACTATTTTACTCAACATATGAATCACTCGACATATATGTCTTGCTTGGCATTTGAGTGACTCCGCACATACCATCTTCTCGACACATACTAGTGCTTGACACTAACTATGTATATTGTTTGGCATACCTACTTACTCGACACAGATAGAGTTCTATTAAGTAATGACTTAAGTGTTTTGTCAATGTCTTGTCAAAATCACAATGAGATCAACAATTTTTTCAACCAACATTGGGCCATCAATGACTAAAACAAGTAGCTTTCCATCCAAATAATTTAATTATAGAGAAATCTTTCGATACTTATCAAGGAAGATGTGCTCTATAGGAGTCTTGGTGGATCATGCATCTTTCATCAATGTTATTATTGCTAAGATAACTTGGTTATATCACTTACTCAAAGATATGATTTTTTTTTTTATACTCTGTATTGTGGCAAAAATCAATTATTTTCATACATCCTTTTCTCTTTGAATGGCTTTAAATCATCATATCCCTTGCTCTTTTTTTTATAGTCTACCTTAAGATCTATTGTTTCTATTATTGAAATATTTCCATTATTATTGATTCATTTTCAATACCTTTTGGACCCTATTCCTTTGAAAAAATTATATTAAAGGAAGTGGTACTCAATGGAATGCCCCTTTGTCCCTAATTTGACATTCATCTCATTATGCTTTCCTTGTATCCTCTTAGATATTCCTTGATCATACCTCTATTTTATATAAAAACAAGCCATTGTCTATTACAATTTGTTTGAGATCCTTGAATCCTTCATTGGTTTTGCTTCCCTTTCAAGTATGTATGTTCTCATACTAACATGTCCAATCTCTACCTCCCATAATATTCTTTTATCAACTCTTAGTTTCAATATGTATCTTTTGTGATCCATTTAATGTTTATTATCCATGGAATAATGATCTCTTTTTTAATGAAAACATTTTTGGTCTCTATATTTTAAATCATTTAATACATCATTTGATCTCCTCAACACTCATTGATCAATATCTTTAACCTATATTAAGTATTTCACTAGTTTGGTCACATTTGCACTATTTTTGCATGTCTTGGTAGAATTTCTTATTAATCACTTAATCTCTTAATGATTTAACATATCACTATCATAAATCCATGGTTTTGGTATATTTTTTAATCCTTATTTAGAATATATCCAAGAGAGAGCCTCTTATCTCAATAATGAGGAGTCACCAAGCCCGCAAGGGCCAAACTTTAATTCATTCAATCATTCAAACTCCTAATCCTAATAAAACATCACATTTTTTTATCACATCTCACGGCCCCACTTCTTATCACAACCACAAATTTTGATCACAAACTCACCTTGAGACACAATTTCCTCACCCCATGTTGACATCTTGGACTAATCACATCCTATTCTAAACCCTTGATCAAACATAGATCTCCCTTAATCTAATTGCAACTTTAAGAAATACTAGTTATACCCCTTGCTTATGTGCTGCCCCATAGTACTATATTGGGTATATTATAGTTTATTAGGATCCTACACCCCTATTGATCCCATCGAATCTCTATCTTTCACTCATACAGATTTTGTCACTAGCACAACCCTCTAGCTTATGAACTCTCTTTGTCAACACTTTAGCAATCCCATATTGATGTAGAGCCTCAATGCTCCAAAATTCTCATGCACTAATAAATTTCTCCTTTCTCACCTAACACATAGATGGACCCTAGCATGTGCACTTCATATTCTTGTGATATATTGTCAAGTTTCTTACCAAATTTCAAATTTGTGGTTCACTAATGTGCAACTTTTATTATAGGTCTGGATAGTGTTGACAAAGAATAGATTTTCTCCAAAATCTGTATATGTTAGTACAAAAATAATAGAGATAATATATTGTTCTTAAACTTGAAATGTACTTCGATCCTTTAATATTCTTGCATTAATTGATTTCAATGCCTTGTTTATTCAGGCGGATCAAGTATATATATCATGCAAAAGGATGTGAGGATGAATGCTCATGTCTCTAAATGGAGACATGAACATTCATCATCACACTAGGTTGGTGTTAACAAATCATGACGATTTGTTAAAAACTTAACATAAGTCTAATAATATGTTACCAATCATTATGAACTATAGCCCAATATAAATTATAGATCAATAATGATCTAAAATCAAAGGAATCATAATAATTTTTTATCATGCCTTAAATGATCACAAAAAAAAAATATGACCATCAGTTTCAACTATGCATTGATTCACATATAAAAATAATACATATGCATATATATATATATATATATATATATATATATATATATGTATGTATGTATGTATGTATGTATGTATGTATGTATGTATGTATGTATGTAATAGTATTTGCATCATTCTATTGTACACACACACACACACACACATACACGCTGACCATAGCTATTGTTAGACTAAAGCTACATGCTTTAACATATAGCAACACCTCCACAATGCTAAGGTAATCTATTTTTCAACATATGTACAAGATTTTGAAAATTGATTGCATCACATGCTAATATGATGAACAACTTGAAACATTAAAAATTATACTCATTTAAAACCAAAGGTTCTCATGTTATCACCTAGATTAGTTTAACTAATTAAAAAATACTCTTCATAATCTAGTTTAACAAGACATTCATAAGAATTTAAATCCATAAAGTGAATCTATATCCCTAAAAATCTGGTGATCACTTAAATTTCATTAACTTGATAATTGAAGAGCCTATGGGTCCCATGTAATAATGAGAAGAAACTCAACACTATATTAGACATCTCAAATCCTATTCACAAATAACTTAATATGTTTCATGCACCAAATATCCTAGTAGCATAACTTATAAAAGAAAGAGACACGTAATAAAGAAGAGAAAAAGAGTAAAGAACCCACTATAATATCCATGTAACATCTCAAGCCACCCTCACCAAGCCTTCAAACTATAAATATCATGCCATCTTCTAGAACTTCCTTATATAATATATTGTATCTAGTGGTACCCATATATAAGAAGAAGCTCAAATTATTTTATCAAGGTCCAAGTAGAGATCCCCATCTAGTGACAACAAATTTCCTTATCATTTTGATTACGTAAAAGTAGGTTTGAAAGGGACCCAAAACCCCAAACAAAAAAGAACCAAAATCAAGAGCTACAAATTTCCTTATTATTGATCCTCATTATCTAAGCTAATCCATTCCAACATATATTCAACCTTTCTAAGGACAACCAACCAACTCTACCAAAGCTAGAAGAATAATCTTCATGCCCATTAACTTGAATAACTATGGAATCAGGTTCATCCTTTTCTTCCTTGTTATATTTTGTGTTCTAGTATCGACCCATAATAACTATGAAAACAAGTCTTTTTCTAGGAAAATAACCAAGAATAATAGTAGTTCCAATGCATTTTCTTAAATTTTAATGTTTTTTAAGGACATGCATAGTTGTAGTTGTAAGAAGGAAGAATATGTATATTTTTATCAACTGATATATTTTTATGCACTAATTTTTACTACTAAAAATTATTTACAATCTATGATGTTAGAAATTGTACTCCTCTCCCACTCTCACCCCCTCTCTTCATCTTATTATCTTCCACTTTTAAACTCCTGCTCTACCCATCTCTCTTCCTCCCCACTCTTCCTCACTATTCCTAACTTCCTCTCTCCCTTTCTCCTACTTTCCCACTTCCTCCTTCCCTCTCCTTCTTTATGCCCCTCCCCCTCTATACCCCCTCCCCTCTTCTCATTTCCTCTCTCTCTATCCCCTCCCCACTCTCTTCATCCTCCCATATCTCTCTCATACTAACCCGCCTCTCTTTCTCCTCCCCTATCTCCCTCCCTAGTCTTCTCCTCTTTTCCTCATCTCCCTATCTCCCTCCCTACTAGCCCCTCTCTTCCTCTCTCCCTTCCTTCCTCCCTACTCTTCCCCTCTCTTTCTCATCCCCATACCTCCCTCCCTACTATCCCCCTCTTTTCCACATCCCTCATATCCCTGCCTACTCCCCCCTCTCTTTCTCCTCCCCATGTCTCCCTCCCTACTCTCCCCCTCTATAACTCCTCTTCTTGCTCTCTCCCCCTCCCTTCCCCATATCCTATCATCTTTCGCCTCTCTTCCTTCCCCTTTCTCTCTCCCTCCTCTTCCCCTCTCTCTTCTTCTCTTTCTCTCCCATTCTCCTATTATCTGCCCCCCTCTCTTTTAAGTTTAGATAACATTTTTGCAATATGGATTTTCTCTTGTTACACTGGGCTTTGACTTATTCAAGTTTTTGCTATATCTTCATTTTCATTACAGGGTTGAAATCTGGTATTTAAGACATCCTCATTTCAAATAATATCAATTGAATTCTCCTAAACCTCTTTCTTATCATAAATCCTACATTCTCATCCAACTATTCATTAACTTATGAATCAATGGAAAGGAATTGTTGGTCATTTTTGCCTTCTTGCCAAAATTTCCATATTCAAATTCAAACATAGTAACGTTCACATATTTGAAAATTCAAATACAACAGGGGACAAAAATATCTTATACTAAAACATTAGGTTATATTTTAATTCCTAAGTGACTGTGCACTTTAATATTTTGGTAGGCTTGCACCTTCCCCATTGTTAGATCTTTTCATGATGTACGGTTGTTGCTATGTTGCTATGCAGAAATGAAATGGAATTACTTTATGAAAAATAGCAATGGCTCAAAGTTTGGATTTTGGTGGACTCTTTCCTGTCAAAGTAGCTGAGTAGTTGTCAAAACACATTTGTAGTTTGTTGGTTTCTCATTGGCTAGGGTAATGACTCTGCAAGGCGTGGGTCAGTTCCTTTAGTGAATTTTACTAACCATCTGATCAAGGATCATCCATGGTTGTCACTTTTTTTCCTTGCAGAGCTGCAAGGTAGTTATTTCATGTGACATAGTGAGCACTTGCCACATGGATTGTGCATCCTGTTTCCCTTGGCGGGTTGTAATAGTGAAGACTTATCAAATAGGTTGGTGTATAGATGAGTTCTAAGTAGTTTAGATTTTGGCATGGTCAGTAAATTGGTTGCATTTTTTTAGGCCATCAAATGGAGGAAGATCGACATCTCTTGTTATGTTGCTATGGGAAAATGGTCAATCCTTAGTTATAGCAACATAGTGAGGATTTTCCATGTATCCTAGCAGACCTAGTTTGGAAGGCATAATTAGATTGACATGGTAGTTAGAATTAACAATATTATAAGTTTTCACGGTTAAATTTTGAAGGGTGGTGTAGTCAAAGTGATATGGTTGTTAAATATGTGAGGTGGTGAAAAGAAATAACATGGTTGGCCCATGTGGCTTATTCTAGTTGCATCACTAGATCGACTTGCTGACTTTGTTGATTCATGAACTAAGAACAAGGAAAGATTGGGTTTCTTGCACAATCTGATCTTTTTAATAGATTTCAACCACTCTAGAGTTATTGTTGTGCTAGAAATGATGCAAAGGCACTCTTTTCACCACTTGGTTGTTCATTTTAAAGGTTCTAGTATTGATTGGCATCATTTCCATCACTTCAAGGTTTATTCTAGTTAGGGTTTCCATGATTTTCCTTCCTCTACAAGTGTATCAAATAAAATCTATTGTTTGGATCACCTTGATTATTCTCTGAGCACTTAATGGAAATGGTTGTAGAGTAACTTCAATGATAAATATCTCAATTATGCTTGAACTATAAAAGCAAGGTTGTAATTCTTTCTTAAGGTTGACTCTTCTCTATTTCTCTAATATTGCCTCTAGACCTAATGACATCCTACCTTATCTCCTTCAATTGTTGATGACTCTCCAAGATTTATTTGCCTTTCTTCAATGTTTTTTGGTTATCTACAATTTGTATGATTGTATCTCTTTCAACCTATGAATAATATATAAGCGATTTCTCTCCTTCCTTGTATTATCCATTTTGGTTGTTTGATTTGCATGTGATTATTGGATCTAAGCAAGTTTGAATATGTATATCTTTGATGTCATAATAGTTCAAATTTGCATGTATGGGTAGAGATTTGTTTGAATAGTCTATTTTAGTGCATCACCCCCTTATAATAGATTATGTAGTTTGATTCTATGCATTCTTACTCCCCTTTCCTCTCCAAGAGTAGTTAGGTGCATCCTAATAGTAAAGGAATCTGGCCTTCTCCAAAGATTCAACCTCATAGTTCAAGTCCCATAGCTTGGAGGTTGTTTCTATGTTTCACAATATTTTCCTTAGGTAAAAAATTTCTACAAGGGTGAAAAATTTTGTGACAATGGGAACTAATGCCTCATCTACTACCATTGAAGAAAATTCTTCCTTTTCAAAGCATCCTTTCCAAATTCACCTATATTTGTAGGAAGTGAATCCCATGACACATAAAATCTTGATAACAATCAAATTTTCATAAACTATTAGATTATGATGAATGTGAGAGTGATAGTAGTAGCATTAAAGATCTAACTGATGATGATTTGGGCATAGAGTCCAAGAATCCCACCTTATAGGTATACTCCCATGATGCATTCAATATGCTTAATATTTCACAAGGCTGATTTTTTTCTTTTTGGATATGTAAATCTTATCACATTATAGTTCTTGCACCCTATAAGTTGATCTAGGGCTTCATTTCCTATTATTGTAGGAATTTCTACTTTGAACCAAAAGATAAGTGTTATGTATTTGCAAAAAATTATATTATTTTATTTTATTTTATAAAGGGCCAGTGTATTTTCATTGCATCATATTCTAGGGCATTTTCTTGTTGTAGATAACTACTTTTGATTCTTAAATATTTAGGATAAATTTTCAAAGTATTTCTACTTGTCCTATACATAAATACATAAATATATACATTCATCTATCTATATTTATATTTATATATCCTCTAAAAATTTATGTCAAGTGCATAAGGTGGCTCATCAAGGCTAAGTAGATCATGCAAGTTTCAATTGGCTTTCTATGTTTGCAACCTAGCCAAATTGAAGCATGACCCACCTAGGGCTTGCTAGCAAAAATAACAATCAACATCTTTTGACCTCAATTATTGTGTAGGGTAAAGTACACTATGTCTACTTTCATTTTCCTAAGAGTCACTGAGTTTCAACCATGGCAATGCATTTTACACACCATTTACGAAGCACTGCCCAATTATGGCCTAGAACTAGAAGTGACTAAAGAAAATTAAACTAGGCTAACAAAACAAAACTAAAACTCTGCAAAATTTGTACAAAATTCCTTAACAAGATAACCAAACTATTCAACACAAAAAGATAATAGTTTCAATCCATATTCTTATAATTGTAACACTTGCAAAACTTTTTATAGTCCAAAAATTCATTAAGTTTTCTCATTGACTTTCCAATACTCCAACTCCCAATCATACTTAGGATTTGGAGTAGGATTAAGTAGTTTCAAATGACTTTCCTCAACCAATTATAGGTCAAGCATAACTATTTTTTCTCATCTTGGTGTATATGGAACTTTTGTGCAAAATGTGGCTCAAGTTACAACATGACAACTTTGACAACATTTGCAATTTTGACAACTTCAATACAATACTTGGCTTCCTTGCAATGATTTGATGAAATTTGATGCCAAATGGTGTTTTTAGACTTATTAGATCCAAATCAAACTATTCTAGTAGTTTGACCCATTTGGAAAACTCTTGGATTTTCTTGACAACTTTTGGCATTGTTGATATCAAAGTTTCAAACAACCAAGAAAAAATTGAAGGACTTAAAAAATTACACACTTGGGCTATGGTTTAACCATTATTATATCAGATTTTATTGTATCCTATAGGTGCTCCTACACCATATTCTTAGTAGTTCGGGAATCAATAATTTGATCAATTCTCTCAAACTCCTCATTCGGCAATTGATGTACTAGTTCATCCAAAAAATATGAAAGTGTATTGTGTTGTCCACTCCATTCACCCTCATAAAACTCACAAAAATATGCAACATTGAATATTATAGAATTATCAATTCCAATTAGAAACTCAATTTCATTCAAATTAGATGAAAATTCCACAAACTCTTGCACAAGCCAATCATTAGCCTGATCAAGTTTGGTGATATTATATTGCATCACCATCACACAATGTCATTTCTAACATAATCTCTCACAATTTCCATTCAACTCATCCTTTCATTCCCTCTACACTCTAACATCTATGATTATATTTATGGGCATTGGTAATGATCACAAGTTAAGGGAAATCTCAAAGCACTTAAGCATCTCATAATCACTAGAGTCCATCTAGAATCCCAAATCCCTCACATGGTGTGTGGATATATTTGTAGATATGAAGGGAATATTGTGAAGTTTTTGGTTTAGGACATAGTCAACAAGTTAAATAATGTGTCATTAGATGTTGCAAAATCTATTGTTGGAATGGAAGAGTGGATAACTGAGGTGATCTGAATGATTGGAATCGATTTAGAAGACATATTGATAACAATTAGAATTTGTGGTATGGGAAGTTTGGGGAAAACAAATCTTACAAACATAGTATATAATGATATAATTTACCTCAAATTTGAAGCTGGACATTTTGTATCTGATATTCACCTCAAATCAAAGCAAGTCAATGGCATATGTCAATTACAAGGTCACTTGTACAAAAAGATTTTTTGAAGGTAGAATTCCAAGTAAATAATTTTTCTCATATAAAAACTCTCATCAAGGATTATTTAAGATATCGTTGTTCCCTTGTCATTCTTGATGATGTTGATAACTCTACATAATTGAATGAAATTAGGGGAGATTGGTTTGGGCCAAGCAGTAGAATTATTATCACAACTCACGATAAAAATGTTTTGAATGGTAGAAAAAATGATAAAATATATGACTTAAAGGTAGTTCCTAATGATTAAGCTCTTCAATTATTTAGTTGGCACACTTTTCTCCTAAAAAGACCTAATACAGAATTTGAAGATCTTTCTCTCATGGTTATAAAATACTATGATGGATTACCACTTTCACTAAAGGTAATTGGGGGCCTCTTGTAGGGAAAGTGAGA